>JAMQGT020005090.1:0-22240 GCA_024447675.2 Pterophyllum scalare
AACTCTTTAGTGAAAATGCCAGCAGTCTCTTTTTTTTTATGTGCATTTGTGCTATCTTGGAATACTTTGTTTTGTTGTGTGCTACTCTATGTTATGCCCCAAAGTGTTTGAGCTCAGCAAGTGGTAGATGAATCATTGCTTAATAAGTGGAACTTTTGCTCATGGACAAAATGAGAGTTCATAGTAAGCCTACATCATTAATATCTCACTATAGCAGACCCTCGCTGTCTTTTGAGATAGATTAAAATAGTCACTCCAAAAATTATATGCAGCAAATAAAGCAGAATATTTATGCATTATATCCGAAGAGTTATTATATATGGATGGATGGATGGATGGTTATTGAGACACACCACTTTTTTAAAGATTACTTTTTTCTGCTTTTCTTTGCTGCAGTATAAGTCTGCGGGAGGCTATTTGTGTTTACATGTTGTGCGGGCACTTGCATAAATTTTCTTTGTTTTTGCTAAGTGTTAAACATTAAAGCATTTCAAGTTAATATCTAGTTTTGCTTATACCTTGGAAGCCAGGTTCAGACAAATATAAAAGTTTTTTGGGGCATTAGCATAGTCAAGTTGTGCATGGTATTATGCACACACTTTAGGTACCCCTGGTTAAAAATACTCTAGTATAATACACCAAAGCTGCATCAGATTTGACCTTTCTGTAGTTACATTTTTGGTCAAACTGTTGTTTCAGTGCTGAAGGACATTTATAGTAATTTTGCAGGAAGTAGTTTGTGTGTTGTTATATGTTATTGCTTTACATGTTGGTGGACAAAAACATGTAAGCGAGGCTAGTCTTATCAGATACATGAAAGACTGACTATAGCTTCTGTTTTGAAAAGGATTAATGGGATTTAACTCTTGCATGAGACTCTGGCAACACTGGTATTGCCAGTACCCTTGGTATTTTTGTGCTAAATAAATGTTTGCTCATTTTTATTCCTAATAGCAAGTGGATACACATTTACCTTATACAGTAATATGCTAATAACTCATTAGTATAATGAGTATAATTTTTAGAAATGAGATAATTGTGTTTAAATCGTCTAATGACAAATAGGTGTTTAAACTATCCCTTCTTGTTCTGCTGATCACCCAGTGTTACACAATAGCGCCATTGGCAGAAATTCATTTCACCAGGAAGAAATTGACTAATGAGACAGTAATGCTCTGTTTATCCATACAGCGGCAAAGGCCACCCATGTCCACTGAATCAAATCCACAGGGATTTCACAAGAAGCCAATTTGATACGCTTATCCTTTAATGTACTTGGAATGTGAAGCTTCGTGATAATTTGCCAGTGATGGGAACCGTACCAGGAACTTGTAGGCCTATTTGTTAAACACAGTACGTCAGCTGCAAGATGAGGTCTCTCCAGCTAAAGATTGAAAGTGTGTGTGTGTGTGTGTGTGTGTGTGTGTGTGTGTGTGTGTGTGTGTGGTTCGGTCAGGTTGTCTCTCTGCCCAACACAGCTGAGCAAATCTTAATTTGCTGTTGGTTTATGGTGTGAGCATAGATGCATCAGTGTGTGTGCACGTGTGTATGTGTGCATGTCTGCCAGTGCCAGCCGTTGCTGACGGACAGATCAGTGCTCTCTGATCACATCCGCTCTAATCCTTCCATCCGTCCTCCACCCCCTCCCACCATTTTCTGTCTCTAGCTTCACATCTGGGTCTTTCTCGTGCTCACGTGTGCAGACAGACGAGCTGCACACTCACAGCAGGCTTTGCTTCACAGCTCAACACACACACAAACCGCTACACTGTGTGGCTCAGCTTTAGGATCTGGAGTGCAACGAGTATGCGTGGGGTGGGAGTTCAGAGACTGCAGTAGCTAAACTTCTGTTTCCTTCACCATTTCATTACCATTATTACTGTATCACCTTTGCTTTAAGATGCAAAAATAGTGCAGATAAACATCCATCAATCACAGATGGTTCTTTTTGCGTTTATGTGTGTGCATCTTTAAAACGGGCGGGTGATATTGTTCTGATGGTGTGAGTCGAATGCACTTGACATCAGGAGCTAAAAAGAAAGGCAGGGGGTGTGACAAAGGAGCGCTGAAGACAGCATAGCAGTGGAGTTCAAGAGAGCTTAATGGTCTAGTGGAGCGAGTGAGCATCAGTTAGGAGCAGGGAGTGGATGAGCGAAAGATAAGGAAAGTGGGAAAACAGGGCAAGCACATGAGCAAAAATGACAACTTGAACACACTCTAGAAGCAAACAAGACAATACTGAAAAGAGCAAATTTAAGAGGCATTAACAGACACCTGTTAGAGAAGAAGGGGAGAGGATAATGAAAGCCGATTAAAAACAGTAAAATGAAAGAAGAGTTTAAAAAAAGCAAGCGAGGCAGTCAAGGACAGATGAAAAATGAGAGTGAAGAAACACCCTCTCTCTCTCTCTCTCGAATCTATAGTGGAGTCGAGAGGCATAATCAAGGCTGAGTAACTCCACAGGCTTCATTCATCAAAAAGCATCACTAGCAGTTTCTCATAAAAGGTTGGCTTCACTCTAATTAACTGAGATATCAGCAGCTGGTGAAAATGTTTGTCTACACGTTACAGTTATGACACACACACACACACACCTACCAGAATTTTTTATTTGATTATTGAGGAGATGTTGCTGCTGCTTTACACTGTATGCAGTGGCAGAGCAACAAGATCTGTTATCGCCAGCTGTGCCATCTGTGCCAGGACTAGTGCAAGAGAGAGTTATTGCTAGAATGATTGCCATTAATTTAAAGTAAAAATAGAAATGACCCCTAACAGGTCTATGAAAGCTCATAGATGTGTTAAGAAGTGACAGCATTTTGCAGTTTTGAATCTATTTTCCTGTTTTTATTTATTTATTTATGTATTTGTTTATTTATTTTGGAGCGTGATACGAAGCAAATACTATGTCACAGTTTCCATTCATTATCCAGTGGATTTTGATAGTTTGAGACAAGAGATTTGATAGGGATGAACTATTATTTTCAGCTTTATGGACTTTTAAAATGATTTACTATGAAGTTTAGCAACAAATTTCAAGTAAAATTGTGATCACCTTTATTTAGATATTACATTAGTGGTGTACTTGGATATACATTTAACGCGGTCATAAACAGAATAACAGATTTCCAATATTTTACGTCTGAAAATGTTTTGACATTTAACTAATGACCCATGATGTCGCTGCTCACGCTATTGAGCTGCACTGTGGGTGTTTGAGCTAACTTTAGCCTGACAGACTGACAGGATAGGCCACTTTTAAGGTGATGGGCTTATAACCATTATATTTGATGGCTAAAAGTAGTTTCTATCAACTTTTTCCCCCTTCACCTGCCTGTCCTGGACACGTCACAAGTGATAAGGTACATGAAATTTGTATAAATACAACGCTTACCTCTGTCATTTCTGTTCAAAAGTATCTGTCACTGTTCTCTGGACCATATAAAGATCAGCAATTTAAAGTGTCAAAAATATAGCCTTGGGAGTACAGAGAGCTCATTACATAACTTTTTTCATGGCAAATACTTTTATAATACCCATACAGCAGGTGGCACTGGTAACATTAATACAAGTTTTTATCTATTCAAGTATCAAACATGTACAATAACAGGACCCTAACACCGAATCAGCTAAAGGGAACACAGCCGTTACTGATTTCTTTTACATTGTTTCGCCATTTCACAAAATTCTAACTATTGTTTTGCTTTAGAGGATTAAATTTAATAAGTTGAGATATGGTAGTGCAGTGGTTAGGACTGTCATCTCACAGCAAGAAGGTGTTGTGAGCTCTAAACTGGCACAGGAGTGTGCCTGCATGCGTTTCCTCCCACAGTCCAAAGATATTTGGTTGTTAGGTGAATTGGTGATTCTAAATTGGCAGAGAGTGTGAACGGTTGTCTGTCTCTGTGTGTTAGCCCTGTGATGGACTGGTGACCTCTCCAGGGTGCGTCCCACTTCTCACCCAGTGACAGCTGGGATAGGCAGGAAAAGGAATACAAAAGTTATTATAATAACTTCAACTTTTAACTTACTACAGCTTAAGGTCTGTTTGGTTATGCTGTAGTCAAATTCAGTGGTCTTGCAGTTAAGCAAAATTGCATTTTCAGACTGTGATTTCAATATAAGCATTGGGCTATGGAGGGGAACATTTTATGGAAGCCGTTTTGCAAAAAATTAGCACCTTTCATCACATATTTTGTCAAATAATAATAATAATAATAATGCCTTAGACTTTTATAGCTCTTTTCACAGTACTTTACCGCTTTACAATTCTGTGCACTATTCATTCACACCTCAATCATACTTGCACAACAGCTGCAGTTTGAACCACTTGTAAAATGATTCTAAGAAGTCTTGCAGGTAAAAGAACAACAAAAAGCACTGCAAGGGCAAAACCGACAATATAAACACGCAAGAGAGTTAGATAGACGACTTGACCTGTCAGAACTAAATTTTACCATGCTGGCCCTGTATTTTGAAAGCATAACATTCTGGGATTTTTCATGTTTTAGTTTTATCCATAACCAAGCTGGAAAAGGGATGTATTTAGCTGTTCCTCTGAGACACTATTAGTTCAAGGAGAAGAGAATTGACATCATTGTAGTCTATGCTCTTAAGTAAAACACTGAATATGGTAAACCAATAAAAAAAAAAAAATCTGTCTCTTGCTGCAGCAAATACTGAACAAAGAATCTTGGAGAACCCACTGTGTGTGCGTGCGTGTGTGTGTGTGCGCGCACGCAAGTGTGCATAATGTGATGAAATATTTTTTTTATGCAGCTTGTGAGGTATATTGATGGCTGGCTGTGTCAGACTAAGAGTTTAATTTAGGCCTCAGGAAATTTTCCACTGTTGGCTTTTCCACTCCAGGTGATTCATTAGAAGGGTGGTTACCATGTCTGTGTGCACATTTATGTGCACTTGCATGTACATTATAAGTAACAGGGTTTTCCCCGACCTCACATTAGCCGAGGGTGGTACAGAACATATTGAGTTAGCAGATTGATATGTAGTTTTAGTATCTACATATATACTGTATATACAGAACATTTTACTGAAAGAAAGTTTTCCAGTGTCTGACTATTCATTTCAATACAATTTAGTCATATTGACATAATTCAGGGTGTTTTAGCAAGATTTAGACTCTGTGCATGCAATGGAAACTATCACTAAGATTTATTTTTAAAAATTATTTATTCTTCTAAATGTCATATATTGTGCATTTTTAAATATTTTGGTCTCCTCTCTGTTTTTTTTTTTAACAAAACCTTTCCCATGATATTGGGAAAACATGGGCATGTGCTTCAAAACTCATCACTACTATATTAAAATACCCTCTAATTGATACATTTTTGATACATTTTCAGTATGTTAGCACTGTTTACATATACTCAAAATAAATAAACTAATTTTAGGCAGCTGGCTCTGTCAATAAATGCAATAAATACAATATTAATATGCACCTAAATCTTTCTGTGATTTCAGAAGCTTTTAATGAGGGCTGTTGCATAGCCTGTGGCAGTATCATTAATAGGCTATAAACCCTGGAATGCACTTAATCCAGTGCACCCATCTATCAAGATAGGGTGATTGATTTAACAGACACATTCACAGTTCATTCACACTTCTGTGTGGTTTCTGATTGGTCCACTGAACGTGCTGCTGCTCTGCTGCCTACCCACACAATGAACAGTAGCCACGGCTGCATGAGAACGCATTTACTAAGAACTGTTGGTGAATCTGCTTAAGAGAAAGGAGCTGTAAATGTACACATTTGTCTACCTTAATGGTCAATAGGCACTATGTCATCTTAAAAGTGATTAAACCAAAGATCCTTTGTGACATTGAACTGTATAAACACAGTAGAAGTTCGTCTTTGCAATTTTCTGTCTGCTTCTGGCCTACATATTGCTTTATTTTGTAGAGCAATATCCATGGGCTGCCATTTTAGGCACTGTATCAAATATTTATGATACTGTTACACTGTTTCTGTTACTGTCACTTTTTAAACAATAACTTTGCATGATCTTTTCTGATATTGCAGAGTATGTGAGTATGACACAGGGACAGACAAGTCATTTGAAGTAATATCTCCTGGGCCCTTTGTACACGACTGCAAAGAACCCCCCCCCCCGCCCACTTTATTCTGGCTGTACTTATAACCTATGTCTGTGGCAGATGTGATGAACCAAGCATCGGCTGACAGCTCCGCTCATCTGGCTTCATTTAGGAACAACACAGTTTGGCGTTGTGTTGAGCTTAGTGTGAATAGGCTTCCTGTTGCGTGGTGATGAGTAAAACACTTTTTGTCTCCCTCGCTGGGATTGAGAGGTGACACAATACACACGCGCGTGTACACAAACAGTCAGAGGTCTGCAAAGGCAGACAGAAATATAAAGAAATGTATATGTGTGTGCACAATTTTAGTTGTGTAGACATGGTGATGGAGAAATGTGGTCACTGACCTTCATGTGTCTATGTCTCATTGAATTAATCAGAAGACAGGCAGACGAACTTAGCTTTTGTGTGTGTGTGTGTGTGTGTGTGTTTGTGTCTGTGTCTGTGTGTGTGAGAAACAGTGAGTCAACAGTTTGTGTCTCTACTGGTTTCCATTTGGATGGTAATGTTTAAGCTCTTTAAGCTCCAAATCAGTTCTAAGGCTGCCCCCGACCAAAGTTTTTGCCAGTTGACTAGGGAGTTAAAGCAATGAGTCAACTAATTCTTGGATCCTTATTTATTTAATTATGTCAGTGTGTATTTTGGGAGGGGCATTTGAACAATGGTTTAAAAGTAACATCAGTAACCCTGCGCTATCATTACAGAGAAATAAAAAAGTTGGTGAGGATTACAACAAGAGTTGTCTTTTGGTCTTCTTGTACCTTCTTAAAACGATCCTATACTTTTTATTTACTATCTAATAATAGCAGGGATCTACTCCTTGGCAAACTCGTCAGCACTTCCTATGGACTTTTTCTGCGGTACTGGCCAAACGCTTAGCCTATAAATTGTGGTCCTCATAGTATTACTGCAAACATTTATTAACTACTTATCATGTCACATGATATCTATGACACAATCATCTACAACAGAAAAGGTTCTCCTTTCATATCTGGGACACATCCATGACATCAAAGGTTCTAACAACTCTTACCCTCTGTCCTCTTTGTTTCCAGACCTCTGAACCAGCTCAGCATTTTAACAGGCAGGATTTTCAAACTGCTGCCCACACTCAGAGCTTTAGACATAGTGGCATCCAGAGCAGAGCATCTCATTCCCACGCCTATGGAAGCCTCAGCACCAATTCCTCCCCCACCCATCAGACACAGACCCAGAGTTTACGGCAGCATTCACCCCAAGGTCAAGCACAGTCCCATGCGTCAGATGGAGGGGTCCCTCCTGGTCTAGCCAACACCCTGGAACACATTATAGGCCAATTGGATATTCTAACTCAGGTAAGCAGAAGTTATGTTGATCTTCCATGACAGAGTGTACTGTACTTTGTGCCTCCCACCCACACTCTTTAGGGAAAAAAAGCCTCATTTACTTCACAACCTGCAGTACACAGACACTGAAGTGTTAAAAACACAACCTCACAGTGTTGTTTGGCACTCCATTTAACCGATGTACTGATGCTATGCAAGTGTGTGTATGGTTTTATTCCTCACATTTATTATTACATTTCAGTATTTGAATAGCAGTCATTCTCTACAGAAGGTGAGATGTACTGAGACACTTCACGGTGGATTCTGTGCATTAGCTCTTTAAGATTCTGCTCCAAAATGTAATTTTACCTACGATCATCTAAAGCAGAAGCTTAAAAAATTAAACTAGCTGCAGGGCTGAAGTCAGCTAGCTGAGAAAAGTTTCTGTAATGCTGGTCAGTTGAACCTCTGCATTCCTAATGCAAGTTTGTGAATCTATCTTTTATATTCATTTGGTCATTGCCATCATTTTTCTTTATATTGAAACCATTTTTGTATATACACACACCATGTTGGTGTGATTGGCTAGGCTCTACTATGTGCATATCTGGTGAAGGCCAGACACAGTTTGAAGCCTGACCAAACCAGAGCCTGGAAGACTAAAAATAGATCATTAAGGAAGCTGGAAAAGACAAGTAAACAATTTAAACTCTTTGGGCTCTGCTTGTTATCAATATGTCTTTTTTTGTTGTCTATTTTTGTTTAACTTCATAAATGTGATTAGTGATGGATACAGAGGCCTTGCGCAATAACAATCAGATACAGTTTAAGGCTCCAACTGCAAAAGTTTGTCTGTAAATTTCGACTGCAACTTTATTTTAAGGCTAAGCTATTCAGTTTAAAATTAAATGCCTGTAGCTTTGTTTAATGTGATAGAAACACGACATAGCAAGACAAAAATACAGGCACAAGAAACTTTTTTTTTTTTGCCTGTACCACAACAAAGAGTTTAAAGTATTTAAACAAATGAAAATTGTTCAGGGTAAAAACAAAACAAAACAGCATGTGAGGGAAACAACTTCTGATGTGGTGCTAGAGGTGAAGACTAAAGTGATGAAGAAGAGGCAGCAGAGAAGAAACGGCACCAAGAAGACACAGATGTCAAGACTAGAACGAGATGGAGCTGAGACAGCAGAAAGATGTTTGGTCTTTGTGTGTACTTCATGCAGTGTTTCAACTGCAAGCTTGTGCACTCTGAGGAAAATACATCATTCATACATGCGTGCTAGCAGCGCTCAGTGCCTTACTGTCTGATAGTAAGTGTAAATGCTTAATGGCCTTGCAAAGACACAGAAACACTCCTTGTAAGTGTGTGTGTTTCTGTCAGAGGGTTCTCCCTGGCTCTTTTGCCTCTTCTTTCTTGAGCTTCAAACTGTAGTTCAGCATGTGGGAGTGTTTAATATTAGACCCAGAGCTCCCAGGCAGCTTACTAACCCCTCATAGGGGGTGGTGCCAACCAGTTTCTTTCAAACCTACTGTACCCCAGCCCCGATACCAGATGGACTATCTGCATCTGGTTTGCTCTTCAGCTCTGTTGTTGTTTGATTTCATTTTTTGATGGTGGAAACATGGGCAATGTCTTTTCTAGGTACTGATATTGTTAGTGGAAAGTCATGCATCTTGGTTTCTACAAGCTTACATATTAAATGAAGGAAAGTTTTGTTCACCTGTTACAATATTTAATCTTCAGGCTGTCACGGAAAAAGAACTGTTCTTCCCATATAGTGTTGCAGTAGTTTCCAGTACAGGGTCATTCCCCTCACACCGTATATAGCTTGTAATTTATGTTAAATACATACAGGCAGTAATTGAGGAGAAGAGAATAGGGCAGTATGTTATGTAACAAGGTCTGGATAGCCAGCAGTAAAACCGTGGACATTGTGGTCATGTGGTACATGCCTTAACCACTGCCAAATGCCCTGTAATTTGTGCTTTTATTTAATCCATCCATCCATCCATTTTCTTCTACTTATCCGGGGCCGTATTGCGGGGGCAGCAGCCCAAGTAGAGAAATCCAGACCTCCTTCTCCCCAACCTGTAACAACGGGCCAGACACCCATACTCCGGCAGCACTCCCCACAGGATACCCAGAGGTATGTGGTTGAATGCCTTATCCAAGTCCACAAAAGGCATGTAGACTGGATGTACTGGATAAAGATCTGTTCCAGCGGTCCACAACCAGGACAGAAACTGCATTGTTCCTCCTCGAGGTCATGGACAAACTCTCCTTTCCAGCACTGATGCCATAGACCTTCCCAGGGAGGCTGAGTAGTGTGATCCCCCTATAGCTGGAGCACATCCTCTGGTCTCCCGTCTTGAAAATGGGAACCACCACCCCAGTCTGCCAATCCACGGTACCATCCCAGATCTCCACATGACATTGCAGAGGCGTGCCATTCAAGACAGCCCTACAACATCCAGAGCCTTCAGGAACCCAGGGCAAATCTTATCGACCCCAGGGGCCCTGCCAGCAAGTAGTTGATTAATTACCTCAGTGACCTCACCGCCAGTAATGGGTGAGTCATCCCCCTTGTTCCCAGACTCTGTTTCCTCTACAGAAGACATGTAAGTAGGAGGTCCTCGAAGTATTCCTTCCACCACTTGACTCGATCCTCAGTTGAAGTTAACAGCATCCCACCGGCACGCTGCACCGTGTGAGTAGAGCACTGCTTTCCCTCCTGAGTCACCTGATGCTTTGAGGTAGTCCAAAAGTCTTTTTTCATGGTGTCATTGAACTACTCCCCACACCCAAGTTTTTTGCTTCAGCCACGGCCTGAGCTGTGTTCCCCTTGGCTTGTCAATACCCATTCAGCTGCCTCTGAAGTTCCACAAGCTAACCAAGCCCGATAGGACTCCTTGGGTTTGATGACTCGCTTCACCTCCAGTGTCTTTTCAGAGAGAAGAGGCTTTCTCCTGTACCTGATTGTTCCTGTCATGAACTTTAACAATTTCACAGGCCTTTAGAGTTCTGAGATGTACCTCTTGTTTTTTTTATAAAAGTGGTCCCACTTTTTGTTATGAACCATCAATTAATCAAATACATCTGATTAGTAGCACCTGTGCCCGCTTCATTCGGATGAAAGCTGTAGAGGGTGTACTTAGTTTTTCACAAGACTGCATTAGGGCTGCAACGATTACTCGAGTAACTCAAATAATTCGATTATAAAAAAAAATCCTTTAAGCAAATTTGCTGCTTCAATGCTTCGTTTAAACTCTGCAGCGCTCAGGTGTCTCCATGTAAGCTGGCGGCGTTTCACCCATATCAGCGCCAGTACAGTTCTCTGTAGTTGTTGTCGTCTTCTTCTTGTGGGTTTAATGGCGGTAGACAAACCAGCTTAGAGCTGCATTACTGCCACCTACTGTATTGGAGTGTGTATCAGGAGTTAGAAAAAACCCTCAGATTCTAAAAAGTTCTCAGTCACTGCTACGGATTCCCTTTGACACTAAACGCATCTTCGCTGACATGTTTTTCCACACCTCTAGCTCTGTCGTGTTTGTGTGTTGTGCTCACTGTGCTGAGAATTACAGCTGTTATTTTTTCTTCACTTCAGCTCATGAAAACAGAAAAACACAAATTTAAATTCACAAGGTAAATTCAATAGTAGCCTTGTTGTGGGTGCTGTTAATTAAACGATGACATGAAAAAAACATGGAAAGAAATCCGAAATCACAGGCTAAACACTCTAATATCAACACTAAAAAAACTCAAGAAATACAGCAAATGGACAGAAGAAGAGTTGCAGTTAACAAGGAAGGCTTTGGAACGTGTACAAGTTTAAAAAAGGACAAAGGACATGCAATGAATGCATCTTTTTTTATTTTTGCTTTGATTCTGCATACATGCCATGTTAGATGTAGCCCCAAAATAAGTTATTCTGAGGCAGGTTCAGTCGTTCATTACCTTCAGAATGGACTTGTCGTGTTTTACAGAGTACAAGAAGGTGTGACCTGAAATAATCTAAGTTGCTTGTATTAATTTCTCAGCTAGTTATTCAGAGGCCTAACTTACTGCTGCACATCCTCTGGAGATTAGACAAGACACAGACTGACAGGGCAACATTATTTATTTCTCCACTATATCCCTACTCCTTTCTAAATCTTTTTTGTGCATTGTTTTTCACTGTTACATTTCTTTGTAACTCTAATACTTGAGACCAGGAGGAAAGAGGATGAATAATTCAGCATTGAACTGAAGCTTCCAAAGACTCAGAGCCTGCTGTGTTAGCTGCTTTTGTCATCTGCCCCCTCCCATTTCTCAACTGCCGTACCCCTTTCTTTCTCCTCTCCCTCACTCTTAATTTATTTTTTAATTTTTTTCTGTGCTTAAATCAGGTCACATTTACATATGTCATATGTTTGCCCTCTCTTTTACATCAGACATAAATAGATAAAGAAAATGACCAGTATGAAAATATCAACTAAAGACTGATCACCCCCCCAAAATTTTTTTAGAGACATTAAAATAAATTGTATTTATTATAACCACATTTGTCATCTTAACTTTCTATTTCTGAGTAAAGACATGCATCTCCAAGAGAATTTAAATACGCTGTTTTTGTATTAAGGTATACGAGCAGCTTTGGCTCATCATTTTGTGGCTATTATGTTAACTGTACTCATTGCTGCCTTCTTTTTCTTTCTTTTTTTTGACCTGTCTTATCCGGTAGCTTAAGCAAGCAAAATTATTGTCTGCATGCTCTGTTGTGCCAAACACCATTGCTGTGCCAAGAGGAGTTATATTGTACCTATGCTACTCAAAAGCAGTCTATTTGTTTGTGTTCATGAGCATGGATTCTCCTGTTTTTTTTTTTGTTTGTTTGTTTTTTGTGACAGTCAGCATAAATTTGTAAGTAATGAAAGGAAGGGAGTATATTTTGTGTCTGTGGGACATTTGTTGCCCAGGCAAAGTGGTGATGCATCTCTGTGGCAACCAAAAAAACGGGGCTTTAAAAGAAGAAGCAGCTGTTGTATTTTAACCCAAACAATGATCCTTTTCTCGTCACTGTTTTTAGTGTCTAAAGCTTTTTAAGTAATGTACTTTGAATTAATAATATATTAAAAAATAATAGAAATGATGTGTGAAAATCAGTGACATGTCTGAGTTGCACTTGGGTCTCTAGTGTGAATGGTAAAGTGATTCGCTCCACCACCAACCCCTCCAGCGTCCAAGATGTTGACTTTTTTGCATGGAAAATATTGATTTTTGTGTACGTGAACATGAATCAGTGCATATGAGACCAGATAGATGAGAAACCTGAAGTGAAAGAAACATGTTAATGGACTGTAAATTCCCTGAGAGCTCTTTTTCAAAATATTTTTAATCAGTTTCTGTGAAGAATGGGGACTTGAACAGAAACTGCTGTTCCCCAAACAGTGCTTTTTATTTTATTTTAGAGAATTATACCATGTCTCTGAAAGCTGCTCAAGTCAACACCTCAAACTCAACTGTGGTGAAATAATTCAAATGAATTTCAACTAATTTTAGGAGAGAACAAATTTAGAAAGCATTAGAACTTATGAAAGTCTAAACTGGATTTGAGATAAGGTATGTTTGTATTCATGTTTTCCAGCGTGTTAACAACACAATTATGTCTTTATGCAAGTCACTGTTTGCTTTTTGGGAGCAATATTTTGGCATTCTGTGTTAACTGTTATATTTAGTTATTTATTTAGTTGAGTCTTTGTCTGCAAAAAAGGTTAAAAAATGTTAGCATATGGTGCAATACTCTGAATGGAGACTAAATATCCCATAGATTTTGGACTCTTAGATTAAAAAAAGTCATCCAAAGCCATCAATTTACTCTCAGGGAAATGGTAATGGGCTGTTGACAGCCATAGCCCAAGGCAGTATGCTTGGGGGTTGTCCTTTCATCCCTTCATCTATTTCAGTCTTGTCCATCATCCTGATATCTCAGGAACCCCTGGAGAGATTTTCTTGGGAAGAAATTTTGTCAGGAATGTACGCTTAGACTCAGAGATGAACTAATTTGAACTTTAAGGTCAAAGATCAAGGGTGTTAAAACTAGTGTAACACATTCTTGACCATAACTGAAGAATTTATGACGCACAAATGTCTGTTATGATTAAAAGCAACCACTGGTTGGATGTATAAAATAGTCAGGTAGTAGTTCCTTTTTTTTTTTTTTTTTGTTAAAGACCATCTGTGAATTATGTTTTTCAGGTGACAATGAATGCTATTCAGGATTTTGCAGAAACTCTCTGATGCCCACAGGTTGCTGTGAAGCTGATTCTTTCATTTAGCTACAATAAATAGCATAATGTATGTCTCATAATGCGATTTACAATCAGATGTTTAAACTTTTAAATTTTCTGTCCTTTTGCTCTGCACAAAGAGTTAAAGTTTGCCATGTCTCTAAAACGTAAAATCCTTTTAGTGTGTTCTTTGATCTTAATGTGCTCATGCAAACATTAGCCTTACCTGGTGGGATTTTTAGTGGCTTTCTAGTGGATGTGTATATGTACACACACTCCACACCTGCTGATTATTGGTGTGGTTTGATTTCCTTTTAAATCCCATCAGTCAGCTTTTGAGATTTTGTTATTTTCTTCAAACTTTGTATTTTCTACTTTGATGCATGTGGTATATGCATATTTAATAACTCAGTCCCATTTAGAAAAAAATAATTAATTTTCCCCACCTCTAACCAGCACTAGTTTGCCTTCTTTTGACTTTAAGACTATTGTAGTGTGGGTCATAACAAAGCTGAAAGACTTTTCTAACAGACGCTAGTAATGCTCAGGGCAATGGAGAGTATGTTAGAAAAGTCTTTCAGCTTTGTTATGACCCACACTACAATAGTCTTAAAGTCAAAAGAAGGCAAACTAGTGCTGGTTAGAGGTGGAAAATTAATTATTTTTTTCTAAATGGGACTGAGTTATTAAATATGCATATACCACATGCATCAAAGTAGAAAATACAAAGTTTGAAGAAAATAACAAAATCTCAAAAGCTGACTGATGGGATTTAAAAGGAAATCAAACCACACCAATAATCAGCAGGTGTGGAGTGTGTGTACATATACACATCCACTAGAAAGCCACTAAAAATCCCACCAGGTAAGGCTAATGTTTGCATGAGCACATTAAGATCAAAGAACACACTAAAAGGACTTTAGATTTTAGAGACATGGCGAACTTTAACTCTTTGTGCAGAGCAAAAGGACAGAAAATTTAAAAGTTTAAACATCTGATTGTAAATCGCATTATGAGACATACATTATGCTATTTATTGTAGCTAAATGAAAGAATCAGCTTCACAGCAACCTTGTGGGCATCAGAGAGTTTCTGCAAAATCCTGAATAGCATTCATTTGTCACCTGAAAAACATAATTCACAGATGGTCTTTAACAAAAAAAAAAAAAAAAAGGAACTACTACCTGACTATTTTATACATCCAACCAGTGGTTGCTTTTAATCATAACAGACATTTGTGCGTCATAAATTCTTCAGTTATGGTCAAGAATGTGTTACACTGAGTTTTAACAGCCTTGATCTTTGACCTTAAAGTTCAAATTAGTTCATCTCTGAGTCTAAGCTGTACATTCCTGACAAAATTTCTTCCCAAGAAAATCTCTCCAGGGGTTCCTGAGATATCGGGATGATGGACAAGACTGAAATAGATGAAGGGATGAAAGGACAACCCCCAAGCATACTGCCTTGGGCTATGGCTGTCAACAGCCCATTACCATTTCCCTGAGAGTAGATTGATGGCTTTGGATGACTTTTTTTAATCTAAGAGTCCAAAATCTATGGGATATTTAGTCTCCATTCAGAGTATTGCACCATATGCTAACATTTTTTAACCTTTTTTGCAGACAAAGACTCAACTAAATAAATAACTAAATATAACAGTTAACACAGAATGCCAAAATATTGCTCCCAAAAAGCAAACAGTGACTTGCATAAAGACATAATTGTGTTGTTAACACGCTGGAAAACATGAATACAAACATACCTTATCTCAAATCCAGTTTAGACTTTCATAAGTCCTAATGCTTTCTAAATTTGTTCTCTCCTAAAATTAGTTGAAATTCATTTGAATTATTTCACCACAGTTGAATTGAGGTGTTGACTTGAGCAGCTTTCAGAGACATGGTATAATTCTCTAAGATAAAATAAAAAGCACTGTTTGGGGGAACAGCAGTTTCTGTTCAAGTCCCCATTCTTCACAGAAACTGATTAAAAATATTTTGAAAAAGAGCTCTCAGGGAATTTACAGTCCATTAACATGTTTCTTTCACTTCAGGTTTCTCATCTATCTGGTCTCATATGCACTGATTCATGTTCACGTACACAAAAATCAATATTTTCCATGCAAAAAGTCTAACATCTTGGACGCTGGAGGGGTTGGTGGTGGAGCGAATCACTTTACCATTCACACTACGAGACCCAAGTGCAACTCAGACATGTCACTGATTTTCACACATCATTTCTATTATTTTTTAATATATTATTAATTCAAAGTACATTACTTAAAAAGCTTTAGACACTAAAAACAGTGACGAGAAAAGAGATCATTGTTTCGGGTTAGAAAATACAACAGCTGCTTCTTCTTTTTTTGAGCACTGTTTTTTTGCGTTGCCGCGTAGATGCATCACCACTTTGCCTGGGCAACAAATGTCCCACAGACACACAGTATACTCCCTTCCTTTTCATTACTTACAAATTTATGCTAGTACTGTCACAAAAAACAAACAAACAAAAAAACACAGGAAAATCCATGCTCATGAACACAAACAAATAGACTGCTTTTGAGTAGCATAGGAGGGTACAATATAACTCCTCTTGGCACAGCAATGGTGTTTGGCACAACAGAGCATGCAGACAATAATTTTGCTTGCTTAAGCTACCGGATAAGACAGGTCAAAAAAAAGAAAGAAAAGAAGGCAGCAATGAGTACAGTTAACATAATAGCCACAAAATGATGAGCCAAAGCTGCTCGTATAACTCAAAATACAAAAACAGCGTATTTAAATTCTCTTGGAGATGCATGTCTTTACTCAGAAATAGAAAGTTAAGATGACAAATGTGGTTATAATAAATACAATTTATTTTAATGTCTCTAAAAAAATTTTGGGGGGTGATCAGTCTTTAGTTGATATTTTCCTGAGAAATTAATACAAGCAACTTAGATTATTTCAGGTCACACCTTCTTGTACTCTGTAAAACACGACAAGTCCATTCTGAAGGTAATGAACGACTGAACCTGCCTCAGAATAACTTATTTTGGGGCTACATCTAACATGGCATGTATGCAGAATCAAAGCAAAAATAAAAAAAGATGCATTCATTGCATGTCCTTTGTCCTTTTTTAAACTTGTACACGTTCCAAAGCCTTCCTTGTTAACTGCAACTCTTCTTCTGTCCATTTGCTGTATTTCTTGAGTTTTTTTAGTGTTGATATTAGAGTGTTTAGCCTGTGATTTCGGATTTCTTTCCATGTTTTTTTCATGTCATCGTTTAATTAACAGCACCCACAACAAGGCTACTATTGAATTTACCTTGTGAATTTAAATTTGTGTTTTTCTGTTTTCATGAGCTGAAGTGAAGAAAAAATAACAGCTGTAATTCTCAGCACAGTGAGCACAACACACAAACACGACAGAGCTAGAGGTGTGGAAAAACATGTCAGCGAAGATGCGTTTAGTGTCAAAGGGAATCCGTAGCAGTGACTGAGAACTTTTTAGAATCTGAGGGTTTTTTCTAACTCCTGATACACACTCCAATACAGTAGGTGGCAGTAATGCAGCTCTAAGCTGGTTTGTCTACCGCCATTAAACCCACAAGAAGAAGACGACAACAACTACAGAGAACTGTACTGGCGCTGATATGGGTGAAACGCGCCACTTACATGGAGACACCTGAGCGCTGCAGAGTTTAAACGAAGCATTGAAGCAGCAAATTTGCTTAAAGGATTTTTTATAATCGAATTATTTGAGTTACTCGAGTAATCGTTGCAGCCCTAATGCAGTCTTGTGAAAAACTAAGTACACCCCTACAGCTTTCATACAAATGAACCACAGGTGCTACTAATCAGATGTATTTGATTAATTGATGGTTCATAACAAAAAGTGGGACCACTTTTATAAAAAACAAGAGGTACATCTCAGAACTATAAAGGCCTGGAAAATGTTAAAGTTCATGACAGGAACAATAAGTACAGGAGAAAGCCTCTTCTCTCTGAAAAGACACTGGAGGTGAAGCGAGTCATCAAACCCAAGGAGTCCTATCGGGCTTGGTTAGCATTGTGGAACTTCAGAGGCAGCTGAATGGGTATTGACAAGCCAAGGGGAACACAGCTCAGGCCGTGGCTGAAGCAAAAAACTTGGGTGTGGGAGTAGTTCAATGACACCATGAAAAAAGACTTTTGGACTACCTCAAAGCATCAGGTGACTCAGGAGGGAAAGCGGTGCTCTACTCACACGGTGCAGCGTGCCGGTGGGATGCTGTTAACTTCAACTGAGGATCGAGTCAAGTGGTGGAAGGAATACTTCGAGGACCTCCTACTTACATGTCTTCTGTCAGAGGAAACAGAGTCTGGGAACAAGGGGGATGACTCACCCATTACTGGCGGTGAGGTCACTGAGGTAATTAATCAACTACTTGCTGGCAGGGCCCCTGGGGTCGATAAGATTTGCCCTGGGTTCCTGAAGGCTCTGGATGTTGTAGGGCTGTCTTGAATGGCACGCCTCTGCAATGTCATGTGGAGATCTGGGATGGTACCGTGGATTGGCAGACTGGGGTGGTGGTTCCCATTTTCAAGACGGGAGACCAGAGGATGTGCTCCAGCTATGGGGGATCACACTACTCAGCCTCCCTGGGAAGGTCTATGGCATCAGTGCTGGAAAGGAGAGTTTGTCCATGACCTCGAGGAGGAACAATGCAGTTTCTGTCCTGGTTGTGGACCGCTGGAACAGATCTTTATCCAGTACATCCAGTCTACATGCCTTTTGTGGACTTGGATAAGGCATTCAACCACATACCTCTGGGTATCCTGTGGGGAGTGCTGCCGGAGTATGGGTGTCGTGGCCCGTTGTTACAGGTTGGGGAGAAGGAGGTGTGGATTTCTCTACTTGGGCTGCTGCCCCCGCAATACGGCCCCGGATAAGTAGAAGAAAATGGATGGATGGATGGATTAAATAAAAGCACAAATTACAGGGCATTTGGCAGTGGTTAAGGCATGTACCACATGACCACAATGTCCACGGTTTTACTGCTGGCTATCCAGACCTTGTTACATAACATACTGCCCTATTCTCTTCTCCTCAATTACTGCCTGTATGTATTTAACATAAATTACAAGCTATATACGGTGTGAGGGGAATGACCCTGTACTGGAAACTACTGCAACACTATATGGGAAGAACAGTTCTTTTTCCGTGACAGCCTGGAAGATCTAAATATTGTAACAGGTGAACAAAACTTTCCTTCATTTAATATGTAAGCTTGCAGAAACCAAGATGCATGACTTTCCACTAACAATATCAGTACCTAGAAAAGACATTGCCCATGTTTCCACCATCAAAAAATGAAATCAAACAACAACAGAGCTGAAGAGCAAACCAGATGCAGATAGTCCATCTGGTATCGGGGCTGGGGTACAGTAGGTTTGAAAGAAACTGGTTGGCACCACCCCCTATGAGGGGTTAGTTAGCTGCCTGGGAGCTCTGGGTCAATATTAAACACTTCCACATGCTGAACTACAGTTTGAAGCTCAAGAAAGAAGAGGCAAAAGAGCCAGGGAGAACCCTCTGACAGAAACACACACACTTACAAGGAGTGTTTCTGTGTCTTTGCAAGGCCATTAAGCATTTACACTTACTATCAGACAGTAAGGCACTGAGCGCTGCTAGCACGCATGTATGAATGATGTATTTTCCTCAGAGTGCACAAGCTTGCAGTTGAAACACTGCATGAAGTACACACAAAGACCAAACATCTTTCTGCTGTCTCAGCTCCATCTCGTTCTAGTCTTGACATCTGTGTCTTCTTGGTGACGTTTCTTCTCTGCTGCCTCTTCTTCTCATCACCTCTAGCACCACATCAGAAGTTGTTTCCCTCACATGCTGTTTTGTTTTGTTTTTACCCTGAACAATTTTCATTTGTTTAAATACTTTAAACTCTTTGTTGTGGTACAGGCAAAAAAAAAAAAGTTTCTTGTGCCTGTATTTTTGTCTTGCTATGTCGTGTTTCTATCACATTAAACAAAGCTACAGGCATTTAATTTTAAACTGAATAGCTTAGCCTTAAAATAAAGTTGCAGTCGAAATTTACAGACAAACTTTTGCAGTTGGAGCCTTAAACTGTATCTGATTGTTATTGCGCAAGGCCTCTATATCCATCACTAATCACATTTATGAAGTTAAACAAAAATAGACAACAAAAAAAGACATATTGATAACAAGCAGAGCCCAAAGAGTTTAAATTGTTTACTTGTCTTTTCCAGCTTCCTTAATGATCTATTTTTAGTCTTCCAGGCTCTGGTTTGGTCAGGCTTCAAACTGTGTCTGGCCTTACACCAGATATGCACATAGTAGAGCCTAGCCAATCACACCAACATGGTGTGTGTATATACAAAAATGGTTTCAATATAAAGAAAAATGATGGCAATGACCAAATGAATATAAAGGATAGATTCACAAACTTGCATTAGGAATGCAGGAGGTTCAACTGACCAGCATTACAGAACACTTTTCTCAGCTAGCTGACTTCAGCCCTGCAGCTAGTTTAATTTTTTAAGCTTCTGCTTTAGATGATCGATAGGTAAAATTACATTTTGGAGACAGAGATCTTAAAGAGCTAATGCACAGAATCCACCGTGAAGTGTCTCAGTACATCTCACCTTCTGTAGAGAATGACTGCTATTCAAATACTGAAATGTAATAATAAATGTGAGGAATAAAACCATACACACACTTGCATAGCATCAGTACATCGGTTAAATGGAGTGCCAAACAACACTGTGAGGTTGTGTTTTTAACACTTCAGTGTCTGTGTACTGCAGGTTGTGAAGTAAATGAGGCTTTTTTTCCCTAAAGAGTGTGGGTGGGAGGCACAAAGTACAGTACACTCTGTCATGGAAGATCAACATAACTTCTGCTTACCTCAGTTAGAATATCCAATTGGCCTATAATGTGTTCCAGGGTGTTGGCTAGACCAGAGGGACCCCTCCATCTGACGCATGGGACTGTGCTTGACCTTGGGGTGAATGCTGCCGTAAACTCTGGGTCTGTGTCTGATGGGTGGGGGAGGAATTGGTGCTGAGGCTTCCACAGGCGTGGGAATGAGATGCTCTGCTCTGGATGCCACTATGTCTAAAGCTCTGAGTGTGGGCAGCAGTTTGAAAATCCTGCCTGTTAAAATGCTGAGCTGGTTCAGAGGTCTGGAAACAAAGAGGACAGAGGGTAAGAGTTGTTAGAACCTTTGATGTCATGGATGTGTCCCAGATATGAAAGGAGAACCTTTTCTGTTGTAGATGATTGTGTCATAGATATCATGTGACATGATAAGTAGTTAATAAATGTTTGCAGTAATACTATGAGGACCACAATTTATAGGCTAAGCATTTGGCCAGTACCGCAGAAAAAGTCCATAGGAAGTGCTGACGAGTTTGCCAAGGAGTAGATCCCTGCTATTATTAGATAGTAAATAAAAAGTATAGGATCGTTTTAAGAAGGTACAAGAAGACCAAAAGACAACTCTTGTTGTAATCCTCACCAACTTTTTTATTTCTCTGTAATGATAGCGCAGGGTTACTGATGTTACTTTTAAACCATTGTTCAAATGCCCCTCCCAAAATACACACTGACATAATTAAATAAATAAGGATCCAAGAATTAGTTGACTCATTGCTTTAACTCCCTAGTCAACTGGCAAAAACTTTGGTCGGGGGCAGCCTTAGAACTGATTTGGAGCTTAAAGAGCTTAAACATTACCATCCAAATGGAAACCAGTAGAGACACAAACTGTTGACTCACTGTTTCTCACACACACAGACACAGACACAAACACACACACACACACACACACACAAAAGCTAAGTTCGTCTGCCTGTCTTCTGATTAATTCAATGAGACATAGACACATGAAGGTCAGTGACCACATTTCTCCATCACCATGTCTACACAACTAAAATTGTGCACACACATATACATTTCTTTATATTTCTGTCTGCCTTTGCAGACCTCTGACTGTTTGTGTACACGCGCGTGTGTATTGTGTCACCTCTCAATCCCAGCGAGGGAGACAAAAAGTGTTTTACTCATCACCACGCAACAGGAAGCCTATTCACACTAAGCTCAACTCAACGCCAAACTGTGTTGTTCCTAAATGAAGCCAGATGAGCGGAGCTGTCAGCCGATGCTTGGTTCATCACATCTGCCACAGACATAGGTTATAAGTACAGCCAGAATAAAGTGGGCGGGGGGGGGGGGTTCTTTGCAGTCGTGTACAAAGGGCCCAGGAGATATTACTTCAAATGACTTGTCTGTCCCTGTGTCATACTCACATACTCTGCAATATCAGAAAAGATCATGCAAAGTTATTGTTTAAAAAGTGACAGTAACAGAAACAGTGTAACAGTATCATAAATATTTGATACAGTGCCTAAAATGGCAGCCCATGGATATTGCTCTACAAAATAAAGCAATATGTAGGCCAGAAGCAGACAGAAAATTGCAAAGACGAACTTCTACTGTGTTTATACAGTTCAATGTCACAAAGGATCTTTGGTTTAATCA
>JAMQGT020005094.1:0-35817 GCA_024447675.2 Pterophyllum scalare
TATTATCTGCAGTATTGAGGCCATCACACAAGGGTATCATGCTTTGGCAGTCCTTGTGTTAAAACTCCTAAGCTGCCCTTCTATCAAATGCACTCGAAAAGACCTGATGTATTAGACACAATCAACCCTCAAATAAAGTTGATAGCTTGGTTCTCACATACTGTATTTAGGCAAAAGACCAAGCAGTACAAAACATTCTAGGAAAAGTCCACCTTTCTCTTTTTCTCTCTCTTCCTCTCAAAACCTTGGACCTGATTCTATTGGGGCCTCTTGGCGAGGTCATGTTTGTAAATGAGAACTGGTTCTCAAACATTTTACCTGGTAAAATAAAGGTTTAAAATCAAGAAATCTTTCTTTCTTTCTTTCTTTGTCCATTTATGACCCCCCCACACACACGCTGTTAGAGGGCACAATCAAGCCAGGAGGGGAAGTCACTGAGGTCCCATATGTCTCCTGTAGTAACAGCTGATGCCAAGTGCCTGATCATACCTCCAAGGAATGGCGGATAAAAAGGGGAGCGAATGAATGCCTTAAGTAAGATATGATGGTATAGCAGGGATTCGGCTTGACACAACATCTTAGAAAGTCACGCTGAGCACAATACACTTGTCTTCTGTTTTGTGTTACACCACAATGGGATGGATTTATAATGAATCAAATGTTCTGTCCTGTCTATGTTTATGCATCTTTGTTTTTGCATCTTCTAACCTCACTCACTTTATTCAGATCAGAGAGAGTGCTCTATGTCTGGCTTTCAATTTTCAAGCGAACACATGCATGCACGCATGCATGCATGCATGCACATGCAGACACTTCCTTTATTCACAACTAGACAGACTAACCAGCACCCCCAAGGCCTTTTGGCTTGTGAAAAGGGACAGAGAGCTCTATTGTTTTCTCTGTGATTCAGTTATTACACAGAGATTAACACAGTGAAACTGTTCTCTGCCACCCAAGGGCTTTGGACCCAGAGAGAGAATGAGCACTGAACACATTTATCTCTCTCCCTCTCTCCGTCTCTCCCTCTCTCGTTTTTGCCCTATCTCCTTCCATTTCACCGTTTCTTTGACACACACGGACACACACCGCACATATTTAGGCATAGCCAAACAAACAGTTGCAATTACGGCGAAACATGGTGCATGCACCCACACACATTTATGCACACTCTGTGCTCCTCCATTGGTGTGGAGGAATGTGTTCAGTGGCTGATAAGGAGAAGAATATGACAACATTAGAACAGAAATGCCAGCACAGCAACATTTCTTTCACACACACACATGCTTCCCCTCACATTTAAACACTACACATATGCTCACACACATTCACTTGTCAGACTCCATAGTCACATGTATTATTATTACTGGTAATGATGGAACAGAATCTGCATAATAGACGTGACAGCAAAAAGCACACAAAAACACATGTCTCAAAAGAAATTAGAACTATAATGCAATTTATTAACATTACAAACTGACAAACACTGTTTAAAAGCTGCATTTACGGCTGAGCTAATCTCTATAAAGGGAAACAGGGAGGCTGAGGACTAAGAAGGAAGGCAGCGGAGAGTAATTTTGAATACTGAACAAAGTATGTATTGTGGCAGAGACAGTGAGAGAGAAAGTAAGGTGAGTGAGCGAGAGGATGACATCATACTGACAGGACCGAGGCAACAGAGTCCCAGTGGGATCTCCGTGCCTGTGACAGATGTACGGCATCTCAGTGGGATCAAACACAACCAACAGGCAGACTCCCAGCTTGGAGCAGCTGGAAGAGCATTAAAATAACATCTAAGCCTTGCTTGTGTGCATGTGCTCACGGGTGTCACCTCTTCAGATGGATGCAGCACTCATTAGATGGTGCCAGTATGATTTACATGTGTTTAAACTTCATTCAGATCAATTAATGTGATGGTGTTTTTTCATATATTTGATATGTGCAAGTCAGTCAAAGTAAACTTGAATTTAAGAAAGTAATTAACGATGCAGCTAGAAGTGGAGTACATTTGATAAACTGACCTAATGATGATTTTAATAAGTGATAATAAAAGAATAAGCAGTTAGGTAATATCAATGATATATCATCTCACTAATTTTAGTGCATATTCTACCTGTTATTGGACTTAGCCACAATGGGAATCAAATGTTTAGTTTCACAGGAAACCCTCAAGGCAAGTGGATAGCATTACTTTAGTATATCTTTAATATTTCACCCTGTAGTCATCAATTTGCAGAATTAGAAACCTTTAATAAGGGAAAACAATCAATTCCCCAGTGTTCATCCATGCATTCAGAATTTTTTGCTTCTTTTTGAATCAGTCCTTGGATAACTTAATCCTTTGGGGTAGCTTATAAAATTATTAGTCTAATAGAAGCATTCAGTGAATCCAGAACCATGCTGTGTTTATACTGTAATATACTGCAGTCAGATTTTTACTCACAAGTGTTTTTTTTTTTAAAGTACAGAATAGCTTTAACAAAATATAATCTTGCTGGAAGCCTGTGTATGTGTGTGAGTCCTTGCACGCATTGTTACTTCATGTAAATTATAAATCTATAAAATGTCAAGACTGTGAGAGATAGGATGTGTGGATGGCCACATTCCTCATCTCTCTTATCCCACTCTCAGGGGTATACTCTTCCTGGCGTACCACAGTACAGCTGCTGCACTGTGGCTTTATAGGTTTCATACTGCGGTGAGTTCTACAGCAAACAGAAGCTTCTGCTATGGATGGAAATAATAAAACTTTATATTGTGGTAAGCTGCATTGTAAACGGGAAACTACTGCAATGGATGGAGTGTGGTATCACAATATACCACTTGTGAGTCAGTGTGCACACAATATCCTTTATAGAAGAAGTTTAATGTGTTGTTGACATCTTAGAATTAATCATTTAGTATTAAAATGTCACTGATGGTGTTTTTCTTTATTTTTCAATATTGTGATAATGAAATTCTACCTATTATATTAACCCTAAACATATAAACATTTCTCCTGGCAGCCTTTTTGTTTTATAAAATTGCATTTTTAATAGTTTTTTCAATGAAATATAATGTTTACACTGAGTCTCTACAAGGTCAACAAAGCATTATTTCAAAAGCAAATAAAAGTACACTATATTGCCAAAAGTATTTACTCACAAATCCAAGTCATTCAATTCAGGTGTTCTAATCACTTCCATGGGGTCACCGGATACTGAGGTGCATAGTGCGCAGAAGTCACCAACTTTCTGCAGAGTCAATCACTACAAACCTCCAAACTTCATGTGGCCTTCAGATTAGCTCAAGAAAAGTGCGTAGAGAGCTTCATGGAATGGGTTTCCATGGGTGAGCAGCTGCATCCAAGCCTTACATCACCAAGTGCAATGCAGAGCATTGGATTTAGTGGTGTAAAGCATGCCACCACTGGACTCCAGATCAGTGGAGACTTCTCTGGAGTGACGAATCAGGCTTCTCCATCTGGCAATCATATGGATGAGTCTGGGTTTGGTGGTTGCCAGGCGAATGGTACTTTTCTGACTGCATTGTGCCAAGTGTAAAGTTTGGTGAAGGGGGGATTATGGTGTGGGGTTGCGTTCCTGGAGTTTTGGCTCAGTTCCTTAGTTCCATTGAAAGGAACTCTTAATGCTTCAGCATACCAAAGTTGGTCATGCTCCGAACTTTGTGGGAACAGTTTGGGGATGGCTCCTTCCTGTTCCAACATGACTGCGCACCAGTGCACAAAGCAAGGTCCATAAAGACATGGATGATCGAGTTTGGTGTGAAAGAACTTGACTGACCTGCACAGAATCCTGACCTCAATCTGATAGAACACCTTTGGGATGAAGTGGAGTTAGAGTGGAGACTGTGAGCCGGACCTTCGCATCCAACATCAGTGTCTGACCTCACAAATGCTTTTCTGGAAGAAAGGTCAAAAATTTCCATAAACACACTCCTAAATGTTGTGGAAAGACTTTCTAGAAGATTTGAAGCTGTTATAGCTGCAAAGGGTGGGTCGACAATACATTAAGCCCTATGAATTAAGAATGGGATATCACTTGAGTTCATATGCATGTAAAGGCAGATGAGTGAATACTTTTGGCAATATAGTGTAGTATTTAAGCTCCAACCTATACTTTCATCGCTTGTTGCCAATTTAAAACTAGTGAGGCGGTTTATTTATACTGTATGAATCTATTTTTGTTTGTCAAACAGCTAGTTATGTAACCAATTTAAATGTGTGTGTGTCTACGTGCAGCAGAATGTGTTTGAAACTCTCAGAAGCTCACAAGATTATAAGACTGGGTATCTGTCTTTCTCACTCTGTTCTTTCTGTTTTTTGGTTCTTTTCATGTCGTCCATCTTTTTATATTTTTCCCACTTTTTTCTCCATGTCTATCCAGCAGATTTAGAATACTGACCTGTGAGCTTTGATTTCTCGCTCTCCAAGTAGCTGCCCTATTTATTTGGTGGAGGTTGGGCGTGACGTCACACTTTAGATTGGAGAGTGAAATGCAAACAAGAATAAGAAAAAAAAATCGGAAGTAATTTCAAAAGAAGGCAGACATCAAGGAAAAGGACAGGTTTATTGTCACAATTCCTGCTTCTATGTGAACATTCTCACATTTGCGACAGTATGTAAAACAAAACTACAAAACAGTCAGATATGAAGCCTCCATCCATATTTCTTTGCAGCTGCTGTATCTCATTTTCCCCTTTGGTCGTGTCACAGAGGAATGGACTGTTTCATTAGATCACAGGCTGACTCAGGCCTGCTGTCTCAGAGATAACAGCCAGGTAAATGTTGGCCTCTTTAAATGCCAATCATATCTTCACACGCAGGACAGTGTGTGATGACAGCAACGGTCAAGGTTATCATCTAAACCCACCATACCATCATTGCTCTCTGTCCGAGTAATGCCTCCATCCTTTCAACGCCCCCCCCCCCAACACTTACACCCAAACCCACACCCTACATTTCGTCTGTCTTCCTCTAGGCATCCTTAAGTGCTTCCTGCTTCCTGGCATGCAGGAATGTCATCTTTAGCATTAACAGGTTAGTTCTCCACAAAAGTCAGTGGCTTGGATTTGGGTAAGCCATAATTTAAGAGTGATCTGTACTGATATTTTCCTTAAATTACAAGATTTTCAGTGGATAATATGCCCACACACTGTATTTGAATTTACAGCAAGAAGCGTAGCTTTATATAGAAGGATGTTTTACATTTAGTTTTTGACTTTGGCTCTATTACGAGGGAAAAACACAGATTTCTTTCACTTAGTAAATAGTTAATGAACGACCTTCAGCTGTGTATAGTGTTCATGTGCATAGCACTATGCACAGCGCAAAAACTGACTTATTGTAACATAGCTCTACTTCTTGAGCAACAGGAGAGAAAAAATTGGGGGTAGCAGTCTTTTTTCAGCACCACGGACAGCTCCAAGATTTGCTTTCATTGCAAATATCTCAAAATACATGTAGTAGTTGTATTTTTAATTTTTATTTTCATTAGCTATTACCTGACTTCCTCTACAGCCTCACAAAGAGTTGTTCATATGCTATTCATTATTACCATCTATCAACTTTCCAAATAGCAAAATTACCAAGTTCGTTTTCCCCACAGCAGTAAAACTAAACTCTTCCTTCAATGAAGGTTTTAAGGTGGTCTCTACCTGAACAAACCACATTCAGCTGCGCTTTTGGGCAAATGATACCTTAATTCCCCAGCAAAGTCGGCTGGCTGTTACTGGACCTAAGCAATAAAAAGAAGACTGAAAAGCATTGTGGTGCAGTAAATGTATTATCTATTTTTTTTTTTTTATCTGTATGACCAACAAAACCTTAAAAGTGTAGATAGTTCCACTAAGTGGAAAAAAAGTTAATTTTTTAATAGAAAAACAGCTGTTCAGCTTCGTGTAATTAGGATATTGCAGATAAATCAACCAGGATTGTCCTGGCTGTTGTTTTCTATAGGTTGTCAATATCCTTAACATGGCTTGACTTAGGGCGAGAATCAGGGTACACCCTGTACAGGTTGCCAGCCTGTCGCAGGCCTAACACAGAGAGACAGGCAACCATTCACGCTCACATTCACACCATGAGAATATGTTAAGTTATATTTTTCCCAGGGTGATGTGGGTGGTGAGGCAGTGAAAATACCAACTTTGATATAAATTTGAATTATCAAGATATTAATATACACCACCCCAGGGACTGGGGAAAACCATACATGATGTTGTTCTGTTACAGTTTTCAGAAAGTCAACTTATTAAAGTCAGTTAAAACAGATTCTGTGCACTGGAAAATGTATCAAGCTTCAAAAACACTTTAAAATGCATATTGCTTTGTGTTTCCATTCAGGATTGTTTATGAAGGACAGTGCCTCTGAGATTTGCAGGAAGCTGTCTTTGACTGTAGAGAAATAGTGGGAGTCATCAGCAGCCTTCCCTCAGGCATCTGTTAGATGCCAGACTTCATCTCTGTTTTTCTTAAAAGGCAGACTACAGTATATTTTCATTGCTATAAATGGGTTTAGGATATCATACATCATTACGTGCATGCATTTGCATACTTCAGGGAAGGATTGGTCTTTTCTTACTATATGGAAAAAAGGTTCTTTCTCAAGCAATATGTCATTACAAATGCTGCAACTCCTGTACAGTCCAAGACTTATATAGTATATAAAACAACATGAATGCTGAGCATAAATATATGTATAGTATATTTCTATCCCATATATGAGTGAGTGGAGCCTAGGTTATTATTACGTGTACTTACTTTACAGTGGTGACAGTAATAAAATAGATATGCTTTTGTCGATGGAAGCTATACTGAGCCCAGGATTAGATAGATTTGAGAAAGTGAGATAATAAAAGAAACAGAGTGGCTCACTTGTTGAGTAACTTGAGTAATCTTGAAGCATCTAACTCAGAGTTAATCACTTAAGCAAATAATTGAAAACCTAGGTAGTCTCTATGTGTCGTGTATTTCAACTTTAGTTCACACAAATGAGCTCAGATTTTCCACAAATGCTGTTACTTATTGTCACTTGTTGTCACAGCTCCCCCTTCCTCGAGACTTTCCACTTTGCACATTAGATTAGTTTGGGTAGTATCAGCCTTTTCAGTTGGATCCTGTGTGCTTGTGTGTAGTTAGCAGGATGCTGGTTATAAAGTGATTACACAGTTCTGACAGGTGTGAAAAAAAATCAAAGGGAGGTGTGAGACTAAAGACAGAACTGAAGCCCAGAAAAGAATATGCCTTTATTTCCTATTTGTTCCTTTGTGTTGGTGCATTCCTCTCATTCTCTGTCCCTTTATTTTACTTGCTCACATGGTGTATTATTTTCTCCACACTGCATAACTTCATCTTTGTTGCTAAGAGGGCCAAGTTACTGTAGCTGCCTTTGTGTGTCACATCCTGGGTGTCAGAGGTGAGAGTGGAATCTGTTACTTGCTGCCTTTCTGCTGACAGATCCAGTTTTGGGAGGTAACATTTTTGTTTCAGACTTGTTAATGATCCAGAATATGCATAAGTTTGCCAGACAAGGTGATAAAACCTGCTCATAAGCCCTAATTGTTTCCAGGCCCTATGCTGAACGTTTCATTTGTAATGACCAAACTCACCTTTTATTTCATTCCCTGTGTGCTGCATTGACCTGCATAATCCAATCATCAGTTTCTGGATACAAATCATTTTCAAATCAAGGGCACTGCCAGCAATCTAATAAGAGTGCCAAAACAATTAAAAGTCATATCTTATGTTAGAGATTGTATTTTTTTTTAAGTTTTATGAAGCTTGAAACTGAATATTAATTTTGATATGTGACTGCAATTAGTGGGAAAGACATGCTTTGCAATAAAAGAACTATTGGTATAAAATAAGTATTCCTTCAAGATTTATCAAGATGTAGTAAACAAACTTGCAAATATTGTTTTCTTCCCAAAGGGCATGTGTTCTGCTTGTCTTTATGTGTGTGTGTATGTATATATATATATATATATATATATATATATATATATATATATATATATATATATATATATATATATATATATATATATATATATATATATATATATATATATATATATACATATATATATATATTTATATATAAGAACTCCTTATATATAAGGAGCAAAGTTGACCATATTCTGTAGGAAAAAGTTGTAATTATTTCTTACCCTCTTTTATGAGTTCCCTGGTTGTTGGTCTAGAGATTTCTGACTTTGTATGCAGATGGTTTCTCCTGCATGTCTTCAAACCCAGCATCCAATCTAGGTCAACCATCTCACTGCTTCCCAGCCGCCTGACTGAACTGTGTGCATATATATGTGTGTGCATGTTTAGCGCTCCAGGCTACAACAACAAAAAAAGTAAAAATATATTTTTATATTTTTCTCCTTAGAGAGAAATTCATTAAATATACATGCTGTGTTATCCCCATAGATGTCTTCAAAGTTATAGGTGTGCTTACAGTAGAGTCATACATTCGTCTATGTCATAGAAATGCTAAAGTAGCAATAGTTGGGCATATTGATTGAAATAATCAATGCTTCTGTCTCTGTTGACTGCTTACATTGGGGCTTTTGAAAGCAAAACAGACCTCAGGCATCAGATCACAGTTGTCTGTGACCAGCCTCCTGAATCATTGAGGCTCTGGAGATAAGCCACACCCACCTCACTCTCACTCTGTGGTTTGGTATTTTCCCTGTAGGGTTATCTGAACTTGTCCACTCCTCTGAGAGGAATAGGATTTTGACAGACCATCATTACATAGTTTCAGTACGTGCGTATGATGGTTTAGACTTTGATTTATTTAACACATATTAGTAATTTACATTTCTGGTAAGCCTTTGTAAAGTCCAGTGTGGAAATGTGTTTCGTTGAGCATTTCTGTGCATTTATGAGTGTATGTATGAACATGAGAATGAAATTTGATGATAGAACTTTGAATAAATCTGTTTGAATTAACATTGTCTGTTTTTTTTTCATAATAAACTCAGGAGTCTTCCCTTTATTTTTCCAAATTTTATTACAGGTTTCTGAATTTTTGGCATGGAAACCTGGAACTGAAATATACAGGTTATACAAAACCTTTGTAATACACTCTATGGGCAAAAGTCCTGGACCGACTTCACGTTACATCTACAGGAACTGCTCGTCCATGGAAACCCATGCCATGAAGCTCTTGGTGCACAGTTTTTGTACTGATGTTAATGCCAGAGGAGGTTTGGAACTCTACAGTTATTGAGTTAGCAGCGTGTTGGTGACCTTTATGCACTGTGTACCTCAGCACTTGGTTACCCCTTTCTGTAACTTTTTGTGGTGCACCACTTTGTGGCTGAGTTGCTGTGGTTCCTAAATTTTTCCACTTTTCAAGAACTCCACTTACAGTTAATCGTGGAATATCTAGGAGGGAAGAAATGTCATGAACTGGCTTGTTGTGACAGTTGCATTATATTACAGTACCACACTCAAACCATTCTTTCACAAGTGTTTGTAAAGGCAGACTGCATGACTTGGTACTTAATTTTATATACAGGTGGCAATGGGCCTAAAAACATCTGAATTCCAAGATTAAGACATTTAGTCCAGTACTTTTGTCTATATAGTATATAGCCCACCATCATATTGGTAAAGATTGAATATTTCTTCCCTGGAAATAATTATGCTGTAGTATTGGCTTATGTTAGAGCTCCATCTAATATTTTGTCCATCCCATAAGTGAGTAGAGATAGAATGCTGTGTAGTAACAATAAATGTAATAAATGTGTGATAAATGCTACTTTTAATACAGCTTATTACCTTGTATAACTCCAGTTGCAAAAAAAGTTGGGACACTGTGTAAAATGTAAATAAAAACAGAATGCATAATAATAGCATATTTTATTCACAATGGAACACAGAGAACACTGAAACATTTTACTATTTAATGAAAAATATAAATTCATTTTGAATTTAACGGCTGCAGTATGTCTCAGAAAAGTTGTGATGGGGGCAACAAAAGCCTAGAAAAGTAAGTGGTACTAAAAAGCAACAGGATAGTTGGAGGATAATTTTGCAACTAACAAGGTTAATTAGCAACAGGTAATATGATCGGGTATAAAAAGAACATCTTAGAAAGGCAGAATTTCTTAGAAGTAAAGTTAGGCAGAGGTTCAAAAATCTGCAAAAAGCTCAGTCTACAAATTGTGGAACCATCCATCTTTTCCGCTTATCCTGGTCAGGGTCATGGGGCATCTGGAGCCTATCCCAGCTGTCACAGGGCGAGAGGCGGGGCACATCCTCTACAGGTCACCAGCCTGTCACAGGGCCAGCACAGAGGCAGACAACCATTCATACCTATGGGAAATTTAGAATCAACAATTAACCTAACCCCAATAACTGCATGTCTTTGGACTGTGGGAGGAAACTGGAGTGCTCCGAGAAAACCCACGCAAACACAGGGAGAACATGCAAACTCCACACAGAAAGGCCCGGGCCAAGGAGGACCCAGACCTGCCAGCTGTGAGGCAACAGTGCTAACCACAGCACCACTGTGCTTTCCCCGAACTGTGGAACAATTTCAGAATAATGTTCTTCAATGTAAAATTGTGAAGACTGACTATCTCTACACTGTAGATATTTAATATTATGTACTGTAGGTTCTATTGTACATAATCAATACTAGATGCTCACAATCTTCAGGCCTTCGGTTGGCACTGCATTAAAAATAGGCATGATTCTCTCATGGAAATCACTGCATGGGCTCAGGAACACTTCCAGAAATCAATGTCTGTGAACACAGTTCATCGTGTCATCCAAAGGTCTGTCGTGCAAACAAGAAGCCATATGTGAACATGATCCAGAAAGGCTGCTGAGCCAAAGCCCATTTAAAATGGACTGAAGCAAAGTCAAAAACTGTTCTGTGGTCAGACAAATCATCCCTCAGTTCAAACACCTGCATTTCTGATGGGTTTTTTTTCGGGAGGGGGGGCTATAGAATTGAAAGGTACCATCAATACTGAAAGGTATATACAGGTTTTGGACCAACATAACAACCAGGCATGTTTTTTCAGATAATGCCTTCCATATTTCAGCAAGACAATACTAAACCGTAGACTGCATCTATTATGACAACATGGCTTTACAGTACAAAAATCCTGGTGCTGAACTGTCCTGCCAGTAGACCAGACCTTTCATAAACTGAAAAACATTTGGCGCATGATCAAATGATGAACACTAAGAAGACCAAGGTCTGCTGAGCAGCTAGAATCCTCTAACAGACTAGAATGAGACAACATTCCTCTCCTAAAAGTCCAGCGGCTGGTCTCCTCAGTCCCCAGACATTTATGGTCCATCCATCCATCCATTCACTTCCGCTTGATCAGGGCCTGATCAGGGTTGCTGGAGCCTATCCCAGCTGTCATAGGGTGAGAGGCAGGGCACACCCTGTACAGGTCGCCAGCCTGTTGCAGGGCTAGCACAGAGAGACAGACAACCATTCACACCTATGGGCAATTTAGAATCAGCAATGACAGCAATGAACCTAACCTGACTAACTGTGTATCTTTGGGCTGTGGGAAGAACTGAAGTACGTGGAGAAAACCCACGTAAACATGGGGAGAACATGCAAACTCCACACAGAAAGGCCGAGGCCAAGGTGTTGAACCCAGAACTTCCAGCTGTGAGGCAACAGTGCTAACCACCATGCCACTGCTAAGCAGTGGTAAACATTGCTGTGTCCCAACTTTTTTGAGATGAAGTTAAAAAATTTGTTGTTTTCTATATTCTTTTGTGAATAAAATATGGGTTTATGAGACGTGCAAATTATTGAAATCTGTTTTTATCTACATTTTACACTGCATCCCAACATTTCTGGAATTGTGGTTTTTACTTATAAGGCACAAAGAGTTAAAGAGACTGCATTATACTGGCAACATTTCCAGGGTGTACCTCACCTCTCGCCCAATGACAACTGGGAAAGACTCTCTTTCTCTAGATTTTCTTTTTTTCATTTTAACAGTATTGTGTATATATAAAACCCTCTATTTATTCTACTCGCTAGTCTTGTTTTGAAGTTAATCTTTTCAGTTCAGAATATTCTTTACAAGAGAATACTGTACCTATTTTTAGCCATGAGTGCATTTGCATATTTAAAACTGGAAAACTGTTTACGTTCAGTTGTGATGAGCGGTGCATATTTATGTGTGTGTGTGTGTGTCTGTGCGTGTGTGTGTGTGTGTGTAACGTCACGTGCACCCCCTCCATCTCTCAGCGCTGCTAACCGAATTATGCATTATTCAGACTTTCATATTAGACGATACATGGAGGTAAATTAGAGCTATCAATCATCCAAGACATTTATATGTGCTAGACTATGAGAATGATTTTTGAAAGGCAAAGCAGCCTTTGGAAGTCAGGAGTGATTGGCTGGGGAAATTGAGTATGGAAATTATAATTATTATTTCTTCATTTTCCAAGCTTTGGCTCATTCTGATGACATTAGCATTATTAGACATATGTTAGGGATGATTATTATTATTTGAGCTCTTGAGGATGCTGGCAAGGTGCACACAGCTAATGAGTTACAGTATATTCAAACCTGTTTTAAGAACAGAACATTAAATATGAGCAACAGTTTCAAAGCACAGTACAGGTTTCATAGTCATATAGTTGCATTAAAAATTCTAATAAAAATGAACAGATTAGCATAAGTCAGTTTTAATAAAACGTACGTGGTTTACAGCAATAGACCCAATGGAATATGTCATTAACAGCCATGCCCATGTGAGCCTGTTTTGAGTCTGTGTGTTTGTGTGTGTGGTAGGGTAAATGTGTGTTTCTTTCTTTCAATTCTTGATTGCTTGCAGGGTCAAGAGACTCCCTTGAGAAACAATAATATTCAAAGAATGACTTTGTGCCTAATGTGCATGTATGGCCATAATACACTGAGCCACTTTAGAAACATTTGTCTTTGAAATGTGACACAGCGTATTAGCACATCTTAGGCTAATTTAAGCATGTCAAAGGAAATACTGATGGAATACTGATGGTATCCAGTACACAACAGGATTTTTTGAATGTTTACTTTTCTTATTAAAGCTGTTACCTCCAGGGGGTGGGCTCAAGAACCCGTTTTGAATGAGAACTAGTTCAAAAGAGGATTGTTATTATTCACTTACTTCCGACAGCTGCTCTTTGTTCATGTTAATGTATAATACAGCAGATATAATGCCCATGACAGACAACCAAAGAAGGGCTAAGAATCAGCTATCAGGAGTGCTACTTGTGCAGGGTGCCAGGTCGTGTTTGTAAATGAGAACTAGTTCTCAAACATTTTTACCTGGTAAAATAAAGGTTTAAGAAAAATGGTATGATAGAAAATGTTACTGCTTTTCTTTATGAAAAATCATGTTTATGATGACCTGCAATGCTCAAAAAAATAAATGTACCACCTTTCTGCAAAACGGTTTCACAATTTAAGGGTTTACTGACTTTTGGAAATGTATGTTGCAACAAATATACAATACTCTTCATATTTGTTGCTTTTAAGACACTGTTTCACAATGACCAGCTAAAATGGCACATTTCAAACCCAACACAACAAGTTTGTGCTTGACAGCAGAATAAAAGTCAGCTATCTACAGCACCAGCGGTAAAGATCTGATATTGACGACAGCCTCTCCAGAGTAATCCGTGACAAAAGACAGAAAGCTGGCAGGTTCTCCTTACTCAACAGTTTAATGCAGCTGCAGGGCAAGTTACCTTGTATGTGAAAAGACAGACTTTCACTTATTCTTAAGAGTAAAATCTTTCTATCTAGCATCTCTGGCATTCCTTTTTATTCTACAGACATGAATAATTCAATACAGAAAAACAATTGAAGTGAGCCCGACTTCAGTGTATTCCTTATATCGGTATATCTCAGGAACATGCAGGAATTATCGATGGATCACATTGTTATGGCCAAGATTAAACAAGTAATGAACACAGGCGATTACTGGCAGATCATAACATGAGAGTGTTTACAGTGTTCAGTGTATCTGAATTCTTTGTCTTTGTTTTTGTAAGAAAAATAACAGTTCCAAGGGATACTGTAAGAGTATTTTTGAGCTACATGTCATGATGCAACAAAAAGCTCTTTGAGAGCACAGTCCTCCACCAAGGCGGCTGACTCTCTGGGGAGTATTTGCTTTTAAGGGAATAGTATTGTATTTTGGATGTACAGTACCAGTCAAAAGTTTGGACATGGCCACCGATTCATATGAACGGCAGAGTGTGTCCAAAGTTTTGACTGGTACTGTACTAATTTTGTTTTCTTCATTCTTTTAATCCCCATACACCAGTATCATTTTCTAAATGTCGCCAACAAAAACAAAGGCAGCAGAATTTTAAGCAGAATTTTGACCTTATCTAACCTTGTAGAAGAGGTCAGAGGTCCACAGTCCATATCATTCTCTATACGCCTATATGTTGTCTATGCAAGTAATGGCGGCAAGAAACATAGTTTTAAATAGCTCTATATAGCATTATTGTCACTTTGACTTTCAGATCAATCTATTGACCTTGAAGGAAAGGTCGGAGGTCAAATGTTTTCTACATGTTGACGATATACACCACACTTGTAAGAACATAGTTTCTACATTATAAGGCTTTTTTTCAATGTTGGACCAATAAATCATGAAGTCGACCTTGAAGACCTTGGTGGATGTAAACCAAATTGTAATAGCTTGTTAGCGTAACCACACTACACCCCTGCAGAGTTTAAAACTATTATTAAAATCTGCACATACCTTTCTTCAATGCCTATTATTTATGTTATTAGGAAACTGTTTTTACCATTAGCACTGCTGCATCATAATGCCTTGTGGAAAAATCTATTTGCTCAATATTCCATGAGAGAAGTTTACACTTATTGAATGGAAGCTCAATAAGGTGAGATCATTTGGAAAAAGGAAAAGATGATTTATTGAGATACAGAATTTAAATAAAAGCTATTTGGTAATTAGACTCAGATGAACCATCACAGCAGAATGGAGACCCACCAGTGATAGGAATTAGGACAGGACTCCCTGGGGCCTAGACGCTGGTGGTGGTGAAAATGAAGATGGAGGTTTGGATTGGACTCTGAGAGACCAGGGTGAGGTGGAGATGGGAACGCGCTGCATGAATGCCGGTCTGAAAGAGAGATTGGCAGAAGAGCAGTGAGATTTAAAACACAGAGAACAAAGGCTGACTGGTTCACAGAAGTAAGAAAAGAAAATGATTGGACCAGAGTAATTATGTCAGTATGAGTTTGTTAGCATGGGAAAGATGAAATGATGTAAAGAGTAGCAGCTTGAAAACCCAGGAAAGCAGGTGGATAGGTAAATACTGATCTTCCTTATTGAATCTACACATAAGCTTCATTATATTGGAGAATATATTATTAGAGATTTTTTGGAGAGAGTTCCATTGTGAATACATATTGTGCTATTTATCGGTAACCACAATTTGATTATAGATTTGGCACTTAATAAGAAAAGTAGACATATTGTATTGATTTCACTCAATTATATAGTCCAAGGTTGTTCATTTAGTCCATATGTTACTGACTAAACTTGGGGATTTTTTTTTTTTTTTTTTTGGTGACGTATACCCTTCTGTTGATTTAAAGTCATGGTAGTTACTGATTAATTATATCTGTCACTTTTTCTTTTACTGAACTGTGTGGGTCCGACAGCTTTAGCTGCTTTACTTACCTTTCTATCAAGGGAAAGTTGGCTGGAAAATAAAATGTCACAAAGCTGAAAAATTTGAAAGTTGACTTTTTAGAGATATGTACAGTACACATAATGCAACATTAATCGAGAACATTAAAAATAATGGTAAAACACTGACAGAGAGCATTTATTTGCATTAACTTTTAATCCTTATTTATTTAAATAACACATGTAAAACTTATTATTTCTTTTTATTTTTTTGCTCACAAAACAGATGCATTGGCATTAGCTATCAGCTGACACTGAGTGTCAAATTAATAAGCTGCATTTCTAACTGTGAGGAAGAGACTGGAAATCTTTTATTTGACAGGCAGCATCAGGCTTGCTTCATAACTTCTTCCTCTCTAGAGGACCCTGTTCAGAGTTCTGGTTGGATTTGTTATAAAAATGCATTTGATGTCATTTTTAGTGGTTGCCAAGCAACATGGTACATTCACAGATGAGACCAACAGCTCCTACGTTGACTGAGACATATGTAAAGTTTGTTGCTGCATCAAATTTGGCACAGTTGCAAAATCAGCAACAGTAGTGTCGCTGACTAATTGTTTAATTGCGGTTATTTTCCCTCCAATTTCCAATTTTGATTAAGAAGGAGCAAAACTAATCAGTATTTGAGTTTGCTCCCTGGACTGATAATTATGTCCCTCATTTATAGAGTCCGAGGTTGTTCATTTTGCCCATATGGTTTTATATCTGCAACTGACTAAATATCAAACAATACAGTGCAACAGTGAGGTTCTGCATGTAAAATTCCCAATCGTATTCTCCACAGGGATTTTAATTATGAGCTATAATATTATAACCATCCAAAGCAGACTTACTACAAGCTGTGAAATTGTGAAACGATGGTATGTGCTCTTGTGGAAATCATAAGTCTGTATCGTATTAACCTTGATTTAACAAAAAAAAAAAAGCTGTTTTGTGCGCGATTTTGTGGAAAAGAACTACTCTGCCTGCAATCCTAAATTGAAACAACCTGATTGGTGGAGGTTACTGTTGCCGTGGAAATGGCTAAATCTGAACATCAGGCCGCTTAGTGAGCGCAAAACTTCAGAAAACATGAGAGCGGTGTTTGCGGTCAGGAATCAGTTTTATTAGGTGAGAAATTTGTGCAGGCTGCTGAAAAGTTACGGTTAAGTTACTTTACTTATTGTTAAACTAAAGTGTTCAGCAGTTATGTTGTACTTTGTCTTAAAATTTCCAGGGAAGATACTACCCAGGATACTTTTGTGCTTACGTTCGACTTATGCTGTCTCACTGAATATATTGCTGTGTCACTACAATTGCATGGGCACCTTGTTTCAGTAGATATGCGCTTCAAATGAGGTAGTGTGTCATCAGCGACAGCGGCACATTTATAAAGTAAGGATAGAAAATGCCCTTTATTTACTTACACTTACAAATGCTGCTACCTACAAGCATGTATGTGTTTAGTATTTATTTTTTTAATATTGACAGAAATATCAGTATCGCAAATTTTCTTGAAATTTCTTTAAATATATTTAAGGCTGCACCACTCACTTCTATTTATCAGAAAATAATAATGTATTAATCTCAATAGTTTATTACTTGTAATATATGAATTTGTATTGATTTTCCTAAGACAACAAATAAATAATGTCTTCCCTGATGAATATAGAAATGAAATGTTATAGCATAGAAGAAGGATTAAAGCTCTACCTACTGTATATCACCTCCCTAAAGAACCTCCTGTTTTTGTAAAGCTAGCGCACACAGATTGGTTTTCACCTTTAAATATTTCAACAATGTCATTTCATATAAAGGAGAGATGCGCTCTTTTGGTTGTGTTCCTTAAAGGAGCCACCCATTCAAACATGCCAAGGGAGATAATGGCTTCCTGAACACATTATTTGGAACCTGGACTGGAGATTTCATAGGAGATCAAACCCAAAAAGACAAAAATTAATAATTGCTAGAGCTAGATTGTAAAAAATATTTTTTCAAAATTATATCAAAATGATCTTGAAAATTATACAACACCGTCATTAAGAAAAATGCCCAATCTCATGGTATTTTCTGAAAACTACAGTGCTAATGGCAGGATTAAAGTAGAAAAGCAAATTTTCAAAAAGCTGAAAACAATGATTTTGTGATTACTTTGCTTCAGAGACACTCAAAACATATTAGGAATTGGCTTTTAGTTTTCCCAAAATTTTGTAATTATTAAAAATGTATTTTCATTGTGCACAGGAAAGTTGTTACATTTTAAAATGAAAAATGTAGAAGGGAAAACTGGTTGAAAAGAGGACAAAGAAACATAATAAGGTCAGGGTTAGAGCCGGGCCAAGCAGGGAGTCAGACAGCTTATGTGAAATTATAGGGTAAGGGGAACGACACCCTCATTGAACCTCAGAGAAAGGTTTGTGCATATAATACATGTGTAAGTCTGTGTGTGTGTGTGTGTGTGTGTGTGTGTGTGTGTGTGTGTGTGTATTGACATGCAAGGTGTGTTTTGCTTGGACACAGCAGGTGTGAAAAGGGGTCAACAGTGCCTATCCTGCAAAATCCCCTGGCACTGAATGTGAGTCATCTCTGTGTTTACATATGCATGCATGCATTTTTTTTTTTTTTTTTTGGCCTGTGTATAGAGCAGGTGTATTTTTTTCAATTGTGAGCAAACAGTAAAGGTCAAGCATACTGAATGGCTAAAATATAAATGAGCAGCCATGGAAACTCCAAAACCTTTAATCAAAATTAATGCTCTAATAACAAGAGTCTGATTTGTTGATCAAATCTGTTTAAATCATCATAAGGTTTCCTTTTTTGAATGGAGACTGTGCTTTGTGCAGTTTTATACGCACCTGTGGTGCTTGTTCGCTTCACTCATATATGAAAACACAGGCATGTATGTTAATTTACTCTTTTTTTGTTCGTTATATCACTGTATAAAGTGAGATGGCAAAAATGGCTGTTAATAAACACCAAATGAATAATAAATACACATATTTATTATTCTTTGCAAGCTGCATATTCATTGTATAAGACAAAGTAATTACAATTAAATGCACTATTAGTGTCACTGTTTGATGTACACTTATTTACAGATATGCGTGAGAACACATTCCAGTGAGTCCAGTGACTTTTTTTTTTTTTTTTGCAACTTATTGCTTACAAATTTATTGTGCAATTTAGTTAGGTTTTCCAGAGGGAAAAAAATCACTTGTGATGCAGAAGTCTCAAAAACTCACGTATTAAATATGATACAATGGGTGTTAAGAGGTCAAATCCAGACGCCTACGTGAAATCTTGCCATGCTTTGCCAACTAGGCACACACATCCCTAGTGCAGAGCTGTTGCTGGGAATTTAATTATCAGGATTTTTTCTTTTTGCACATCATGAGGCAACTTAGTGTTGGAGGTTGATATCAATACCTACAGTGGTCTACAGAGCAAAACATATTGTTATAAGGGTGAAAAGTCTTGAGATGCTTATTTAGTCTGTAATGACCATCAAGTTCATTTGTCTTTGCAGATAGAAAGAAGAAAAAGTCTGCATTCGGAGGTTTGAAGGGTAGAGAGGAATAGAACTTTCCACCAGGTCACCAGATCATAATTTTGCTAAGAGTTTTTGCACCACTATGCCACATTTGCATTCAGTCATTACATGGCTGGTTCTTTTGCGCAGTATAAATTTTAGAAGCAATTAACTGAAACATACTTTTGGAATTTTTTCTTTTGTTTGTTTACAATTTGGTTTCCAAGGAGCTCTATTAAATGTTGGGTCCTCGACCATACAAGGCTTTGTCTGAGCTTTCCATTACTTATCTAGGGCTCAGCCAAATGAAATGTCATACCTCCATTCCTTCTCAGTTCAATGGGAAGCAGCACACAGCTCAAAACAGCCAGAATGCGCTGCAATTAAATTCATCCCTAGAGCTACAAAAGCCGCCTCTGAGCTGAAGTTCCTGTTACATTGTACCCTGCAGGATGTTACACGTCTATTCAATAGCAGCTCAACTGTGCTTGTCGACAATACCTGGAAAGAAAAGAATAGGATGGTGGAGTATTGTGACATTTGATGGCAAATGTGTTCTGGGATTAACTCTGCAGCAGCCAATATACAGCGAGGCAACTTTGCAATTTTCTGAAGACAGCACCTGCTGGACACTAATTACAAAGAGTTTGTTCCTACTCTATAAATGATTACTCGCGTTCTCTCACAATAACTGGTTTACAGCAATGTCTTTGTTGTATGCCGTGCTCTAACTTCAGACATTCAGTTGTATGAGAAACGATGTATCAAAGTCACGCAGAACCTATTGCCTATTCAATTTAATTGCACTTGTTTCTGTTTGCCGGTTTCCTGTATATTGGGAATATTGTGTCAAGAACTGCAAAGAGATTATCTGATGAGCTAATGCCGCAAGGCAATGCTCCTTTCTGCCTGCAAAAACAATCAATCAGCCTTTCCTGTGCATTTAATCAAGCTTAGTACTAAGTATGATAAGGCACAAAACCAGAGGGTGCAGATATTATTACTTGTGAAAACAGGTGTAACTAATAACAGCTGCATTTCTTTTCAGTGTGCCTGTGCCAGGCCTCTGGCATTATACAGGCTGGCACACTGGCACTGCTTATTGGCACAGCAAAATGGAATGAAGCCATCATTAATGTTATTAGTCACACCTGTGATTTTCCTGCCATGAGAGAGGACTATTGTATCTATTTCAGACTACTGTATCATGCTACAGACAGAACTGGATAGCATTTGGAACAAAAATCTGACCACAAACACACAAACTGTTGCCAAGAAGCCACATGTCAAATTATCGATGGGGCACATGTTCATTCTTTTGTGTTAGTTAAGGGCTCCAATTTATTGCTAGAGGTGTTTACTCATACAAAGCATCTATAGGAGTTCAGAAAGAAGGTGAGATGAGGCTTTCCTCTTCCCACTGAGTTGCACATTTGGCTGGCTCATTCAAGAGAAATTGCGGCAGCCAGCCAGCGCGTGTAAAATGGTCTTTGCTGGGGTTCTGGTTGCTCAGGAGCCAAACTCCAGTGACTCATCTCCACTCAGGAGGGGAGATGCCAGACACAGAAGTGGTATTTGTCAGTGAGAGTGAAAATTACCATCTGCAGGGCATCTCACTAGCATCTTTTATTTACCGACACCACCCTGTCTAGCCGGCTGTCTGTCTGATGGCTAGCTGACTGGCTAATAGAATGACTGGAAGTTTGATTTACACACCGTCTGGATCCTCACTGACTTACTGTCTATGTAAGGTAACTGACATGCTTGACTCTAATTCTTATTGTCTATCTCATTAAATCTTCTGTATAAATACTTATAAAAATAAGTGTAAATGATCACAGATTACTAAAATCTATGACAGAATCTAAGCTGCAGAAGTGTACATGCAGACCCTCTAACTAAAATTAGAGGCATGAATTAAAATTCCCAGATCTAATGTTAAATGCCTGAGACTAGCAAGAAACTGTAAAGTAAGAGACTCTACGATCTAATCTCACACTCAGGCAGCTCATTATTTAGCCTCCTCCTGAAGTCTGGGCTTCTATATTGACAAAAATCCTGTCCCTATGGTCTCTAAAACTTGCTAAAACTTGCCAACCAATTTCCTGATTTCTAAGACACTTTCTCTGTCTTTCTCTCTCTCTGTATTCTTAGCTCAGACAGGAAAAAAATGTCTGATGTTTTATTAATGATTCTGAAACCTTTACAGTTAATTAAAAATAAGTTAATTTCATTGCCTGCCATTTTTCTGGCATTGATTTTCAACTGGTGCTTGAGTGTTGCATGAAACTAAGCTGTCCTGCTCCTAAATCTCTATCAGTTTTATGTGTCCAACAGTTGAGCACCACACTGTGTGACCCCCTCACCTGCAGTACCGTATACTTCATGCAGAATGATAGTTTGTTTCTTTTCAGTTCCTGCGGAGTCAAAGACCAAATGAAAGGTTGTCAAAATGTAAATTCATGTAAAATCAGTGTCACAAAATAAATTGAAACAAAATAAATTGAACAAATGGTGACAAAGTATTAGTAATGTACGACAGGGGGTTTGCAGCTTGTCATTTCTCTGCATAGGTAAATCTGGGCATGGAACAGAAAGCATAGTAGCGTGTTAATGTTCCAAGTTGTCATTGTAGATGGCTCAGTTTGTGTTAAGTGATGCTGATGCATCTATCATCACTTATAGAGATTATGATGAAGCCTGGTTGAAAACAAACAAACAAACAAGCAAACAAGTTGCCCATGCACAACTCATGCTAACTTTGTCATGTTATTGTAAAGATGCTGTTTGATAAAATATACATTGCTTTAACATACTGGAAGTAACATAAGTGGCAAATGTAACTGTGCGTGTACGATGTTTTAGATTTACAGTAACAGTCAAAAGTTTGGACTTATGGGTGAGTGTGTCCAAATCTTTTGTTTTGTTTTTGTAAATAGAGTGTGCTTTTGGTGTTTATTCTCATACCACAAGCATCCAGTCTATCCACAATATTGTGGCTCATAGCAACACTGACTTACTGAACTGACACTTTTAAAGTAATGGTTCAGTGGAGTTAACCAAATGTCTTACTCACTCTCATTTGAATCAGTTTCACATTTGACGGAAATTCTAGAATCTTCCTATGTGAAAAGAAGATGACAATGTTTCTAGATAGTAGAAACCAGGTCTGTATACAGTATAACAAATAAAAAAAATGTTATTAAAACACTGCTCAAAAAAATTAAGGGAACATTCAATCATCACAGTATAATAGAAACTCATTTAAACACCAGGCATATAAATCTGTCCAGTTAGGAAGAATGAATCCATCAGCATTGTGAATCCATCTCAGCTGCTTTGGTGCAAATGAAAGTGATAACAGTTGCACTGAAGAGGCAACAAGAAAACCCATTTGCAGGTGGTGGCCACAGACCACCTCTCACTCCTTTTCTCCCCTGACTGTTTTTTGCTGATGTTCTTGTAATTACTGGCAGCGTGAGATGGCACCTGCATCCCATTCAGGTTACACAGATAGTTCAGCTCGTCCAGGATGACACATTCATACGTGCCATCATAAGAAAGTTTACTCAGTCTCTCAGCATAGTCTCAAGAGGGTGGAAGAACGGGACTGGTATGTGCTCCTTTGTATGAGGATGAACAAAAGCACTCCCAGAGCTCTGCAAAATTACCTGCTGGCAGCTACTCATGTGCATATTTCTGGTCAAAAACTGGTCAAAATGTTTGTTTTTGTTTGTTATTTTTTGTTTGTATTTTTTTTTTTGGGGGGGGGTGGAATAATGTCAATGGCATCGCAAACTTTCAAGTGATGCAAAATTTACGTTTTAGAAACAGTTTAGAAACTGGGCCACTTGGTTCAATTAGAAAGTCAATATGCTGATTGCTTTCAATGAATTGCCCTTCTATTACAAGTTAATTCTAAACAAATTTTTAAAGTTGATTTTATCAGCACTTGAAATGATCTTGTTTTTTTTTTTAATGTAGCTTTTTTTTTAACTTACTCCGTTGTTTCTCAAAATCAGAGTGGAGTTTATTGGAAGATCATGCACAGATGAGAGGTGGCAGAGGTGTCCTCCTATAAGCAAGTCTTAACTGTTGTGTTTTTTTTTTGTTTGTTTGTTTGTTTTGTTTATTTACATGTGTGTTAATATTAGCAATGCCGGTGCCGGAGCAGCCTGCAGAGCAGGAGAAGGGGGCCATGGTTCCCCCTGTGATGCCAGCTTCCAATGGAGACAGATCTGAGACAGAGACAACCTCCTCTATCCTTGCCTCTGTCAAAGAGCAGGTAGGAAGACTTCCATTTAAATGTGTGTGTCCTGAAATATGTAAAGCCTTTATTATGGAAAACTTTGGTAAAAATGTGAAATTGCCTTATAGTAATAAGGCAGGTCAGGAAGTTGTTGTTCTATAGCAGCGCCCCACTGCTATAAAGTGTTTAAAGGAAAGCAACAATTGATTGGTTTCAAGGTAATGCACGAGTTTAATGGATGGAAGTAATGGAGATTATGGAGTGAGAGCTGCGGCTAGTGTAGACATAGTGGAAAATGTCATTAAAATCAAGGCAGTTACTTGACGGAGGAGTGGTGGAGTGGTAACTGTATTGCTGCAATGATGCTGCATGGTTTTACTTAAAAAAGAACAGGAAAATTATATATAAGTAGAGGATGGTGGAAGAATCAGATCAATAAATCAAACTTTGGTTTAGGTCAAGGTGAAGGGAAATAAATGCAATAGAAAAATATTTTAGTATTTGATATGTTAGGTTGAGGAGAGAGAAAAAGCAAGAATAGGAAGTACGCAACAAGCAGAGGACCACACAGGAATTGATTTTATGGTTTTGTTGAATATAATTCTACTCTATGTATGCAAGTGGGAGTTTTGCAGAACAACGAAACATTTGACAGATTTGGTTATCTGAAGTTATGTGTATATGTTGTGTAAGCTAATCCAAATTGATCTTTATACCCTTTAATTGTATAATTAACACTTTATTGATGTTTTATACAAAATATATATGAACAGTGTTTCCCTTCACAATCAAATGATATTCCTGAGTCCCTTTTAAAAAAGTTCATACTAATTGCATTCAGTGAATTGTACTTAGCGTATTGTTTATTTCATTGTGTAATGGAATTCTGTTTCATTTAGATTTAGCTCATCAGCAAGTACAATATGCCACAGATTCATCATTTTGCCAATCTGCATTGACTCCAAAGTTCTCCTTAATTTAATACCACAAACTATTCTATTTACCCTTACCAAGTCAAGGACAAGTCTTGATAGCAATTTAAGCTTTTTTTCCCTTTGCAAATAGCATTCATTTGTGTGTGTGTGTTTTTCTAGACCATACAACCTCTCAGTGCTTTCACATTACTGAATCACTGAAGCGTGCAGTGTTTAGTCAGATCCATGCAGCAGGCCAGATTTGAACCCAGCTCTTCCTCCTCCCATTGGGAGAACAAATGTAGTAGAAGTTAACCACAAGAGAAATACATCACAGCATTGTTGCGATTGTTGAAATCTTATTTCTGCAGTGCGACATTTCTAAAATCTTCTCCCCTGAGGAAAACAAATGTTTTAAAAATGACTTTTCAGTCATTGGAAGAGAACAGGAAGCAAGAAGTTTTATCTGATAACAGCTCTAATCGGCTCTACGTACAGTAGCAGCACATTAGATAAAGGTTGGGTTGACTGTTTCTGTGCTCTCATTGCTGATTCATTGAAGCACACCTGATTTTGTCATCTTTACTGATTCAGTTCAATTTATATAGTGCCAATTCACAACAACAGTCCCCTCATGGTGCTTTATATTGTAAGTTAAAGGCCCCACAATAATACAGAGAAAATCCAACAATCATTCTGATCTGCACTAATGCTAATGCACCACCGATAAAGGGTAGTGGGTTAAAAAAAAATACAATGCAGACCTGATGAGGGTAATCTGCTTACCAAAATTATACAGTATAAGCAGGACCGGTTTTTGCATGTTTTTTCCTAGAAAAACAATGTGGCAGTTCAAGGAAACGCAGCTAATGGAGAACGGATAGTTTTTGCTTTAAGGGTGAACTCCTCTGTTAGAAATTGCTGGGGACTGTGTATGGATAAATGTGTGTGATCTCTGGATAAATCTGACAGCTCAGGTGGAGTGCAGGATTAATCTGGATGAGTGCTGCCTTCTACAAACTATTTCACCGTATAAAACTCAAATCTTATAGCTGTCCTGCAGGATGTGCAACAGAACACAAAACATTATTTATCCTCAGATCCTGAGCTGTACATTGGTTAATAAAGTTACTGCTACTTTGCCATATGCATGAGTCTGCACATTGATATTTTTTATCTTTGTGCCATGTAATGCTGCAGGTATTTAATTAAAGTTAATTTTACACATTGTAAGATTCCAACATGAATCCAACACACTTTGGATCCCGCCCATTAGTAGTTGTATTTTGACAGATGCTTCAGATAGAGAGAAGTAAAATAGGTAGAAATAAGTTCCAATTTTACCTGGAAATAGAATAAAGAAAAATACATAAAGAAAACACTGCACCTCTGTGACTTCAAACCTGAAACACTGCTACTGTAAAATGTAACTTGGCTGTCTGTGATACCCAATACAAGACACAGCTCTGTATGCATCTTGTGTTGGGTTTCTCCCTGTTCTTCTGATGCTTCACATTAAGTTAAGTTCTGCTCTGTGTCATCAACATATCAGCATTACTGAGGATCAGAAATATGTGGGGCTAAGCTCCAAACAGTGAGGATCTACAGGATTCAGCCAGAGTTTGGGTATGCTCACAACTTTGATCTAACCTCTCGTGTCAATCATACACATGTTCTGATAACATCTTCCTCTGGCACATGTAACACATGTAACAGAAACTATCACAGTCCTGTGGTTTTTTTTCAGCATTAAATTTGATGCAATTGTCAATAAACTGATTGATGCAAACGTTAGTAAATCGTTTTTTTATGTGATTCATTTAAATACTCGCCTCCCACCATTTTGTGCCTCTGAAAGGAACACGTCTACAAATACATATGCAGTAAAGCCAAAAACAAATTTTTAGTAAATTCCAACAGTAGTTTTTTTTTTTTTTTAAGACAGGTTTCGTGTTCTTTTTTGTGTTAGTGAATCTGTCCCTTAAAACAGCTGGATTTGCTGTAGATTTGCTACTTAGAGGAACACAGCTAAATCTGCTGCTGCAGAGTCACTCATAATGATATCTGGGGACCTCTGGAGAAGATTAAGCATGCTGATTTATCAGTTGCACTGCATCTGGTCAAGTTCAAACATTGTGCTGAAAGCTCTGTACAAGTTATGTATTAGAAACGATAGCAATACTTCAGAATCAATGTACTGTACCGTATATATAGGCTGGGGAACTTATATTAGCACTCCGATTGGTATGTTAAGTTCTGTTGTCATAGGATCTCGCTAATGTTTTAGGAAAAATGTATTGCACTGACTCTATATAGAGTTTTGTCTGAATTCACTAGATGCAGTTTTCCCTCAATAAATCTCATTCTACAGATGGGTGAAGTGTGATATTGTATATTTTAGAGCTCTGTTTGCAAAATGCAAACTTTTACAAACACTGCAATTCCCTAGAGACAATAAAGCGTGGATAACATATATTTAATATTTCCTCAGATCAGTAAATGTTAAATATATACATATATATTTTAAATTAATTTATATCCGTTCCTTGATTTGTTGCTTCTTGCAAACTACACGTGTGTTTGCATTTGCAAGTGTGTAATAGATATATTATGTAAGTAGGTGATAAAAGGTTAATTCTACATCACTCACACTGACATTCTCTAACCACATGTATGTCTGTGTGTGCGTTTACATATTTCCTGGCTGTGATTTGCTCCAGTAACCGGGGCACACCCACCCTCATGTGTTATACACACCTTTCTCACTGTGGTTGTCCCTGTGAGGAAATGCACATGTAGAGGGAACATGCATGGCTTAGATTTCATTCAGGAGAAACCACCTGTTTGCTTGTATATGTATGTTTTCTTGTTGCTGGAAGGGAAAAAAACAAAATGTACTAGCCTATGTCCATAACTTTTTTTTCTAACACCATTAGCCCTGGGGGTAACTAAAGGATTTCAACAATGAGACACATTCAGAACGGGAAGTAGTTGGACAGTGAACAACACACTATTAAGTAAGGGTTAAAGACTTTGTAACGCTTAGTTAGGTCTTCTTGCTGTTATCTGTACCAATTAGTGCGCCACAAATTGGAAATTTGTGAAACACAATGCTCTGAGATGTAGCTGGGATGCTTCTGAACATTTTATGTTTCTCTTCTTGCTCTGAAGGTTGCCAGAGGAAACTAACTGAGTGAACATCTGATTTTCCAAGTATATAGTCACAGAACAACAGCTGTTGCTGATATAATTATTATGCTACCTCTTTACACCAGGAAGAAACAAAACAGTGCATTAAAAACACAACACAATACCACTAAATAGCACGGTACCTGTAGCTTAATGAAGTATTTGATGTTTTACTGGTAGCAAAATTAGATAATCTACTGCTTTTTGTGAAACAGCAATGATACAAACAACACATCAGAGAATTAATTACAATGATGGATTTTTTTTAATCACAAGGTGTAGACCTAACTGTGCCATGCCTGGATCTATATAAACCCAAATTTAAAATTGTCAGATATTATACAGGACCTGAAATGTATCAGTCAATAATGATTCACTCCTACTATCCATTTTACATCTGTTAGTAATTGCAATGCTTACCCACCTTAATTCAGACAGCAGGTTTAAGAAAATACATCTATTGCATTACTCAAATTCAAAGGTGAATCCAAAAATATTCTTATTGAGATAGGTTTGTAGTTTATATATACATGCACACAAACTTGAAAAATCACTGCCTGTCACAATTTGAGTGGTTGATATGCATGCACTAACTTAGAGGGCATATACTCTCTGCTCTACATCTAAGCATGAGTTTGAAATAAAGAAAAAAGAAAACTGGGGTCTGCTAGTCAACGTCATGTGTGTTGATCACAGAAAAAAGTTGGTTCAACTTCCCCCACAGAGAAACATTAAAAAGACAAACTCACTAGAGGGTGCAGATACACTGCAAAATTTATTAAAGACAGATGTGTGGTATTAAAACCTGAATTCCTGTGGTCCTGTTACTGTTTTGGCAGAATCAGGACTGAGGATGCTTAGTGATCTTTGCCTCCTGAGACCTGCATATAATGAAAGATCTTGAACTTGACAGTATACTACACTTATTATCACCACTAAGTCCCTCTCTCTCAGGTTACTGAAGGTGTACCCTGTCTCTTTCATGTCCAAAGCTTATGAAGTACCCAGTTATATTGCTTTCTGTTCATGAGAACCTTTACCCTGAACATCCACAGGAGTTCACAGTCGTTCCCCTGACTGGTTGTATTATATTTTCATCATGAAACTGACTGCAAAAATGTGTGTCCAGTGTTGAAATATTCTTTTCCATTTTTTTTTGAGTGATTTTATTACTGTCACACATTTTTCAAATTAAGCCCATGCTCAGTATTTGAATAGGAGAGGTCTACATTTTGGGGATCATGCATTGTAAGTTGATAAAAAGCCAACATTCAAACTGAATGTACACAAGTGAGGAAGCGCAACAGGAAATCTGCTTCATGCAATTGATACATTCTCAAATGAATGTCAGGCGGCTATCTTATGTTAAAATTTTCAGATTTGATAGTTCCCTGACTGCTACAGTTTGGAGCCATTTGAGTTTCTCAATGCTTTGCACTGAGTTGCATCATGTCGAAACTTGCCTCAGGAGGGCTCCACGAAGACCAAATTAACCATTGCTGAGTTGCTCTGCACCCAGTTTTCCACATATTTTCATTTAGCTGGATGTAATGTCCTGCTCTGTTTCTGGAAAAAAAACGCCCTGGAAATGTATCCGTTCCCACTAATTTATAATCTGGTTTATCATGTTTTGCCTTATCCCTGATTGATGTCCCGATTTAATGATTCCACCAATAATGAGTTTGATGATATTTGCTGTTCTAAACAACCAGTAGCCAATTAATCTTTTCTGCTTTGTATTATTCAGTCCGTTTAGAATCTAGCCAATTTAATCTTTTCAAATTACATTCTATCAGTGATAGATTATGGTCTTTTGTGTAATGAGCTGGCAAGGAGTTTATATTCTTTATAGCCAGAAAAACACAATACAAAGTGAGTGAGAACAAAAGCCACGGGCTAAAATGATGTTAAGCGATTCTGCAGTCACAGAAAAACATCTTATGGAAGCTGGGAGGGGGGATTTAGAAGGTGTTTAAAATATTCCAGTGTGTTACATTCCCTTAGATCCTGCTGGCTTTCTCAAGAAATGAACCAAGCTTTTGATCTATAGACGCTTCCTGGATGCTGTTTAAATAAAAATAAATGAGATCAATCTTTCACTTTGATTTTACAATTATACTGGCACTTTTATTACCCTTTAGTTATTATTGCTATGGAGAGCTCTGATTACTTTTATTACTCATTACATTTTTGGATATTCGTTGGACCTGAAACCTGGTTTCCAGTTATTAAACTGAGGCACCAAAGAACACAATTTGCATTCTGTTCTTATTTAATTCTGGACACACATTTTTATTCAGTTTGTTGTGATTCATCCTCCAATTTATATTTCCCAGACTCAGGGCATGACTAAACAGGATATCACATCAGTTTCATCTCACATTAAGCGACCAACCCTGAACAGTACCACAGTCCATCACTTGGATTTAAGACTTGGAATACCTGATATTTAGGAATGTTGCAGCGGTCTGTCTGTCTCTCCAAGTTTCATGATGGAGCCAGAGGGACGAAGGGAGAAGGCTCAGTGGAAACTGTTGCTCAATGTACCTCTCTTAAGCTAAATTTATACTCCTCATAAAATGTTCCCAAAATGTTTTTGCCAAAGTTTTCTCATCTCAAATCCAATAAAGTATTAAACATTAAAAAAAAATTTTTTATTATATATATATATATATATATATATATATATATATATATATATATATATATATATATATATATATATATATATATATATATATATATATATATATATATATATATATATATATTTGGCTGTAGTACATATAAAAATTTTTTTAACTTATGTTTCGGTTTGACATTTTGTGGAGATAGTTTGTCTTCCATAGCATGTAGTAAATGATTAGGAAACATGAGGTAGTAGACTAAACATCATATTCACAGGCTTTGTTGAAGTTACAGCCCTCATCATTATCATTCTGTCTACTCTTCCTCCTTCTCAGCTAGAAAACACCACTCCAGCTCTTTCCTCACGCTGCTGAACTACAGTGTGTTCATCTTGCTTTGAGTTTATTGAATGTGAGCTGGAAGTATCCATGAACTACTTGGGTTATCAAAGGTTCACAACAGATGGAAGCAGTTTGTGTATTTGAAAGAAACAAGGTCTTTTACAGAGCTGAGAGGGTAGATACATTCTATCCTCCAGACTGCTGGTTATTCTCCAGACTCCCTTTCTTTGCAGGAGTTTGAGTGCACTTCATTGGCCTTTAGAGTGAGCTGAAAACTTTCCCTTTGCTGTGCGTGCTCTCACTAAACTTGACTACTGCTCTGGATATTGACTGTGCATATTCTGTACACTTTGACACTCTCCAACACTTATAGAAGTTGCTTGAAAAGTGATTTTGTGTAGGTGTCTGTGTGCCGTTTACAACTTGCTCTGAAAGGAAATTTGTGTAGGTGTATGTGTCATTTGTGTATCTTAATAGACGTCTCTGCTTCTCTGCTTTATCCTCCATCTCTGTCTCCCATGTTCCCACCCCTTATTGATGCCCTGTCTGTTGCTGGAGTTGGCAGCTGTATTTTGCAGATGGTATAAATTAACTTCCATTCAGAAGCAGAATGATGGGGAAGAAATGAATGAATCCTCTTCTACTCCCCAAACTATCAAATGCAGCATCTGATTAAAAACCTTCTGTCTCCTGAAATTGTAACATATAATAAGTTGGAGAAAGGAAACCTGTTCCAGTTAATATCAATTATAAAATTATCAATAATCTTTTCAAAAGGCTGCACAGGCTTGTGGATCCTTAAATCTGTGACTTTTAACTAAGTAAAGCTGGTCTTAAACTGATCTGCCAACCTCTCTGCCTGTTGTTTTCAGTCTCAGAACTGGATTTGGTGCATGTTTCACTTAATGTGTACCCTCAGTGTCCTTTCCTTTGATGTTTGTTTCTCTCATAGTGCCCCAAGGAAAACAAACATTTAGCTTGCCCGCATACATTTGGTGGGTGAATACTGTGTGTATAAGTGGACTAATTGTGCATTGTGTATTGTATGTATTGCACATGCTCATCTGTGCATTCAGTGTGGCTGCGTATGAGCTTCTGCCTGGCTTGCTGCTTCTGTACGCATGCAAATGGTGTAAATCATGTGGATAAGTATACTGTAATTTTCACAATGATTGTTAGAGGTAGAAAAGGAAGTGTCTTAATTCTACCAATAAACATATTTAGCAAAAAAGGAGAAAAGAATTGGAAGTAAAGATACTCTGTGTGTGTGTGTGTGTATGTGTGCGCGCGCGCACGCGTGTTATCAGTAGTCTTTTTTTCCTTTGTGTTTCTGCCATATTCAAGACACACTCACAAATGCCAGGTGTAGTTTTAATGTGGCTTGTACATGAAGCTAAAAGCTGCCAAGGTGACTTGTAGAGATTTTGATGCAAGCTTAAGTAGGAGGTATGTCACAGTAGCAGTATCCCCTTGCCATTTGCTCACTGAAAGAGCATTTGTGGGAGACTAGGGCAGGAAAAAAGGTAATGTTCATCTGCCGAACTCTAGCTCATGAGTATTGTAGCATGGGAAAAATTAGCCAAGAAGGCTGTTGTGCACTTTAGCATAGTTGTTTTTGTTGTTGTTGGTTGTGTGTGTGTGTGTGTGTGTGTGTGTGTGTGTGTGTGTGTGTGTGTGTGTGTGTGCGCTACAGTTTGTGTCTGCCAGTTGTGCTGGAATGTTCCATTTAGTCAACATCACCCAGCCAGCAACCTGACTACTGTCACCATCATCATAACTGACAGCTGGCAGGCTGCATGGTACTGCAGCTGCCATGCTCTGGGTCAAAGATAGACAGAGAGAGAGAGAGAGAGAGAGAGAGAGAGAGAGAGAGAGAGAGAGAGAGAGAGTGCAAAAACAAAAAGAATGAGGAAGAAATGTCAGATTAAACATGGAAACCATGCAGAGTGTGTGTTTGTGAGTGCAAACAGAAGGGGTGTGAGAATAAGTAAGATGTGGACTGCAAGAAAGAGACAAGAAAAGACAAAGAGCAATTGCAGAAGACGCAAAGGTTTGGAGAATATTATCAGTGGTACATAAAAGAGAAAGTCTGAAAAATAGAAGAGAGGGTATGACAGTGTGAAAACAGGCAGACCTACCTTTCAGTGGCAGCAATTCAATACCCTGAGTAAAAAGCCGTTTGTACAGTCTTTTGTGGTGGAGATAAAAAAAAAAAAGATCTATTACAAATACGGTAAGACACTGAAAACACTACTAACGCCACAAAAAATGTATATAAAAAAAAACAAAAAAGCCAAAAACTCTCTAGAAATACTTTCTAGAATTATTGTTTCGGTAAAAATAAAACTGACAAGAAAAGTGTTGGCTCGCTTCCTCTGTTAAAGGACGTGGCTCTTTCACACCTGATGGAAACACCCCATCTGGAAGTACTTTGTGTTGGTTTTCCACATACATATATGGTCACAGTCAGAACTGCTAAACTGTAACCTTAGCAAAAATGATAGCAATGTACCATAAATCCCAACTTTAAAAAAATCTCTCACAATCAAGCAGTTCACCTCATTTAAATTTAAATTGTTATGCTCAGAGCTGACAGTGCATGAAGGCACTGTATGTCTGACAAGATGAGACTTAACATCTCCCCTGTAGTTGCAGCTTTTTTGTGTGTATATAAATGATGTTTGATAAGCTAAAAGAATCAAGAAATTTGTGAAAACAAATGGAAAATGTCTGTTCTGTGTGACTGTTCAGTCATAAAACTGAAGACAAAGAACTTTACTTGATAAACAATTTTTTTTAAAACAACTTTAACTGAAAACTGGGTCGAAAGTCTATAACCTGTGAAGGTTTTCCCCATGATGCTCCCAATGAGCCCAAACTTAATATTAATGCGTTCATTTGTTAAGTGTCAATTCTCCCCTCCCAGATTTATACGTGGTCATTTTTGAACGATGCAGAATCCTGTAGAACCTGGAAGAACAATGGCATTGTTAGACAGGAAGTCTAATGAGGCATGAAATCAATATGTACGATCCTGTCTCACCTGGGGCATGCTGGGTAATGGAGTGTCAGGAGTGCTTTGGAGCTATTTTAATCACAGGGACCTTGGAAAAGCCACAAATAAACAGACTGGTTTCTGCCAAAATATCACAACCCTCTGAGATGTGTGCTGTGTTTGTGTATGTGCTGTAATTACTTTTTATATAATTGAATTTACTGCACGTCCATATGCCTGCACCTGCATGAAACAAAAATTAAGCTGTGTACTTTTGTTTTTTGTTTTTTTTGTATCTTTGCATGAAGTTCTTGTGAGCAGGACTGCGGTAGTCTGATTATAAGCATGTGATCATGGCTCAGCTGTAAGGATCACAAAAACACAGCCCCCATGCAAGCTCTACCTCCTGACCGCTGTTTATTTCTTCTCCCTCACCTGGGCGCTGGTTCATTAGCCTGTAATGCTATTATAGAGCCCAGTGCTGATCCTACATGTAAGAAAAGAGGTCTTTCTGCTAATCACATAACCTGCACTTTACATCCCAACAATAAAGCCCCCACCACCACCACCACGTGCATGCAAAATGCTACCTCAACATTAAATTGCTCAGGCTTGATTTTGCCTGCATGCTGATGAATGCTCTTGTTAACAGTGTTGTTAGCAGTATCTTGAATGATAATGGAATAGCCAAAAGGCTAATTGCAGATTTTGAATGCTAATAATTAAAACAGGTAGCACCTTAACTGTAATGTTGATTACAACATTTTAACAGATAGCCTTTGCTAATGCTCATTCCTAAAACTAAGTACACCCCATTATTCAGTAACTTGTAAAACCACCTTTAGCAGCAATAACTTGAAATAATAATTTTTTGTTCCACTCAATCTTACTTCAGTTCACTGAGGTTTGCAGGGATTCATGCATAGATCTCTTAAGGTCCTGCCATATCATCTTTTGACTGGGCAATTGCAATTGATTCCTTTCTTTTTCAGCCATTCTCTTGTAGATTTGCTGCTGTGCTTGGGGTCATTGTGTTACTCCATGACCCAGATTCAACCAAGCTTTAGCTTTTGTATAGATAGCCTCACATCTGACTCTAGAATACTTTGGAACACAGAGGAGTTCATGGTCAAATCAATACCTACAAGGCACCCAGGTCCTGGGGCTGCAAAACAATCACCAGCCCTCCACCACCGTGCTTGAGGTGTTTGTGCTGATATGCTTCGTTTGGCTTTTGCTAATCATACTGTTGTGCATTATGGTTAAACATCTCCACTTTGGGCTCATCTGTCCAAAGGACTTGTTCCAGAAGTCTTGTGGTTTGTTCAGATACAACTTGGCAAGCCTGAGCTGGGCTGCCATGTTCTTTTTAGAAAGAAGAGGCTTTATCCTGGCAACCCTTCCAAACAAGCCATACTTGTTCAGTCTTTTTCTAATTGTGCTGTCATGAACTTTGACATTTAACATGCTAACTTAGGCCTGTAGAGCCTGAGATGTAGCTCTTTTTTTTTTTTGCTGTTTCTCTGAGCATTGTGAGGTCTAATCTTGGTGGGAATTTGCTGGGGTGTCCACTCCTGTGACGATTGGCAGCTGCATTTTCAACTGAATAATTTTTCCTCACTGTACAGTAATAGACTGATAACCCTTCTTAGATTGATGGGCAGCATTAACTGCTTCTCTAACATCATCGCTGATGTCTTTTGTCACTGGTATTGTGTTAACTCACACCTGAATGCTCCAGTTCAGCAAACTATCTAAAAAGCTGCTTTTTTGAGATGGTTACATTAGTTGGTGATCAAGTAATTGTGTGTTTGATTAGGAGCACCTGACTGCCACTTACCTAATTGCTATAAAAGCAGTAAGGATGCACTTAGTTTTTCACAGGACTGCACAGAGTCCTGTGAAAATGTTCTTTCCCCATGACTGTATGTTATTACTCTTCCTGCATACTGTGTTGGGTGCTTTCCAGGATTCAGCTGGTCTAAAGCAGTATAGTTGCATATTTTAGTAAAGCTAACACTCGGTGTTCATGCACATCAACCGAGTGATGTGCATGAAAACACTATCTGGCTGAATGTATGTGACAGGATCCTCTGTTTCCAGGTAAAGCTATGTGTTGGGGTCAGACAACAGGGATGATCCTGTTGGATAGAAGTGGAGAAACATTGTTGCCAAGACCTTCAATTGCTCCATTGTCCTCCCCTTCCATTACACAAAAGCTCCACATAAACAGCAGATGCTTTTGCGTGGGTGTTAGAAGGATACCTTTCTGATAC
>JAMQGT020005095.1:0-27500 GCA_024447675.2 Pterophyllum scalare
TGCAAGAGCTTCTTCCTCTGCTTTTAATTGCGATAGAGGTTTGGCATATTCTGTAACCCCTCCACAGCCTATTACAGGTGATGACCAGCACCTGCTCGGTTTTAAAAAAAAAAGAAAAGAAAGAAAGAAAACCGAAGTAGGGTCTGTAAAGCAGGGATGAATTCCTCAGAGGGCAGTTAGTTAAGAACTTCTCATTCTAGCCAAGAGCAACAATCAATTTGTGCATCTTGTTCAGCAGCAAGTTTGATGAATGTGTGAAGTTTTGATCTCCTGGAAACACTCAAGTAGCTAACAATTCAAGGCGACGCTTTGTGCGACGTTACTCGGTGAGTCGGGGGGGGGGTCACTTGAGGGACAGTTGAAGGTTGAGTTTTGGATGCCTTTCAGGAAAATTCTTGCAGCAGTTCCACGAGAAATATACGGAGCGTGTTACTTTGGAAGGCAACTTGAGGTGTTACTCTGTCAAATCACTTTTCCGCCCAAGGATAACTGGCTTTACCCTGAGAGAAGCCATATTTCATGGCTATAATACAGGCAGAGTTATTTAAAGCCACTGATGACTTCAAAACCATGAGGGGAGCTTAGAAAGCAGTCAAAACTGTTCAGAAAATGATTTAATAAAGTTATGCGTTAAGGAATCTCAGAGAATGGAGGGGATGGCCTCTGAGTCCGAAATCCTCCTGGACTTATTCTTATGTTTTTTTTTTTTCCCCTTCTTTTAAACAGGATGAATGTAAGGCTGGTTATGACTTTAATAGGAATTTCTTAATTAATCCAAATGCAGAATGGAATATCAAACCCACGGAGGGCTTGTCCCTCCACCGGAGCAGCAGGTCAACACGAGCCTCTGCTGGGATCTTTGAAACAAGAGATATATAAAGCTGCTGTGTGCAGGGCAACATCAAACATAATGGATTGTGACGTCACTCGGCTGAAGCCTGGCCCGAGCGCCAAATCCACCAATTAAAATGTTTTGTCATAAAATATGCAGATTAAATGGGTAAAACAGATGCACTTCAAAGGCTTACATTGGGGGCCAGTTGGATCCCAAAAGAGTCACCTCAGTAGGTTTGAATGTCAGGGGAGACGCCATTAATACGGGCTTCAGATGCAGAACGTTCTAGCGATCACGTTTCCATGGCTACTAATGGCAAAGTTTGACTAAATGTGGTGATCTAAGTTTAATCATGACATGACATAACAGTTAAAAAAAGCCTTTTGTGCAAACAAGTAACAACAAATAGTGTTAAAAGCACACTTTATAAGTTGCTAATAACAGCTACATTACAGTAATACATATTACACGACCAAATCACTGCTCAGAAGGGAGCTGCTTATGATGATATGTGCGTTGCCAGTGATGGAACATGTTTCTACTTTTAGTCTACAGCACAACTTCCTTTGTCTTTTTGGTTAAACTAATAACAATAATACATCACAAACCATGCCTCATTTTAAATGGCCTGCTGAGCCTATAAAATATGCTGTGCTGCACTCAATTCAACAGTTATTTACAGCTATTTTTAAAAAAGAATCGGCACACAGTTTTCTTTAGTCAAATCTGGACAGGAAACACAATTATTATTTCAGTAAGCATGACTATAGTCAAAGTAATTACATAAAAAAATCTGCAAAATCATTTATATCTGAGAACATACTGTGTTCTTTGTTCCACATAAATGGAAAGTGGGAGGCGGAGCAGTGACAAGAGGAGGTGGGTTGCAAACAGCGACAGGTCAGAAAACTAAGGCTAACGCAGACGTGCCTTAAACCTGTGGTCTATGTGAAAGCAAAGAGAGTTCTTTCTTGACCTCTGCAAACACTTTGCTGCTGAGTTCATGGTCACAGTCACTCGTTTTGGATAATCTAGTTTATAAATTTTGGTCATACCACATTTCAAAAAGGAGGAACAGCCATGGTATTTTCTAAGGAGGGTCTGCAAACCAGTGATGAATTCCTTAGAATTCACCACTGGTTTGCCTTAGGGCAGTTAGTCAAGAACTTGGAACGACATGTCAATCACAAGTATTTAGCCAATGAGCAAGCGGTTTCACAGTCAGACCCGCCCCTCTCTGTTACATCCAAACTTCAGAAACCTCCCGGTGACGTCACGATAGCTATGTCCATCATTTATACTGTCTGTGGTTGCAAAGCGGCTTGCAGGTCGACTGCTGCCTCCACTACAGCTGAGCCTGACTTTGTGTCCTGACTGAATCAATGCGCTGCTAGAATCTTGGACCGCAACAGATTTCATAATGTGCAGCAAAATCTAGTATGTAGCTAAAAATATTGTTTTAACAAGTGTCCCATATTTAATTTGATAGTCTTGCTTTCATCAACTTCAAACAATGATTGGTTTATAATTCGGTGTAAATGCCACAACGCCTTTAGTGCCTCACTTTTTGATTGTTGTAATGTTATTTTCCCCTTTAAAGAAAAGCACACAAAGATTCCTGAAGTGTCAAGATATTCAAGTTGTGACTCACTGTTAAATCTCTGGAACAGTGTTCCTGATCCTATTTACTAACCTGACACCAAATCTTCATTTAACTTCTTAAAACATACTTTTATTTCATTCTATAGCTCGGACTATAATTTTAGTAAGTTCTGCTCAGCGTTCCTTCACTCACGTTAAATGTTTAGAACGTACAAAACAAGAACGTACCAGTGCGGGGTTGTCAGTGCTCATCTCAATCTTCCCCTCGAAGGGTCCCCATGTTGTTCCCAAAGGGAGCTGCTGCCGGCTGTGGATCCGACGCTCGCCATCTTTAAGGAACGCGTCCAGCTCTCCTAAAAACACAACCAGACCCCAAAGCAGTCAGCCATAATGCTCTATAGCGCACAACGTCCACATCAAGTCACAGCTATGCTCATTCATTGTCATTTTTATTTAAACCTACATGTGCAATCCTATTACTCCCCCACCCAAAAACCCCAGGAAACAGTGAAGGTTCAAATCCAAGCAGCTTCAAAATGGATAAGCAAATCAAGTGAGCATCCATCTGATGGTGTTCCTCAGACACATGGCACGCTAACCCTACTTGAAAGGTGTCCCGTGTTGAGATAATCTCTGTGAGACAGTGCAGGCTCACTGGCTGGTGAGAGCAGCTAGTGGCAGCCCTATTTCTGTTGTTCCAGGAAGGCAGGACCCTTGTTAGTGCTGTGCAGATCTTCAGTTAATTAGCAGTGGAACCGGATAGCACTGTTAGCACTACCGGTGCTCACCTCCCTAGCACCCCCCAGCTATCTTATCTCTTAGATTCGGTGTACATTTTCGGGATGTGATTAATCAAACAGTTATGATAAAACTCATGGCAGGCTGTGACACAGTTTACAGAGGAGGATGTTTCCCTGTGCGTGTGTGTGTGTGCGTATGTGTGTGTGTGTCGCAAAGGGAAAGTATGCAGCTCTTAACTGTACATTTCCCACTAGTTGCCTTGACAATTCTGAGAAGTGTTGTTGGATTCAAACATCTGTAGCAACGTTTGGTCTGGTTTTATAGTCTCCATGGACACGAGCAGTTCGAATAACGCTCTTATCAGGGGTGAGTCATGTTTGAGAACTTCTTTAAATAAGACCGGGGTGACCTTAGGGAGGTGCGAGATCCAGGTCAGCTTCAGGCCATCGGCATAAAGCAAACCTGGTAAATATAAACCAGCCTATCCAGACAAACGATGACAATGCACATTATTAATATACAAACAAAACTCTACACGTGTCGTTAACACTGTGTCTCATAACCTGTTTGTTAACACACGAGGCTAGAAGGTATTCAGGGCATTTGGTTCATGATGAATGGGTTGAAGTGATCAGTGAACTTTACGATGTGTATGTGGTATAATGACCTATTCAGCCCTGTTCTACTCTGTAAATATCAACCATGTATCAGTGGCAGGCTATTGTGCTCGACTGTTAGGCTCGTATGGAAATGTGTGCTTATGTGACGCTTTGCATGCATAAACATGATCGAAACATCGGGCTCGTGTTACTGCCCACGACAAATGACACCTTGCTGATCATATACTCATCAACAGCAGTCACACCTGTGACAATAAAAAAGCTAAATGTCACCCCCAATTAAAATTCACTTCCCAGACAAAACCTCGAAGTTTCAAACAGATGGTCTAAGATCTATTTCATAGTTTTGAAACAGACCTAAAGAGCAAGATAATCTGGGCAGCATTATCTCATTCTTACCCTCCCTCTGTATCCTCTGCCCCCCTCCTCCCTTGTTCCTGCTGTTGCATGCTGTCCTCCTGGTGCTGCAGTGGAAGGTGGGTAAGCTCATTACAGAGAAATAATTAAACATTGGTGCACAGCTGGTCGTCATCACTGAGAGCAACAGCCACCGCTTGATGCATTCTGTTTGTCCTCAGATAAGACCCACGGCCTTTAACCGCTTGGATGCAAGTTCCTGTTTAGCCCCGCTTGACACACAGCTCAAACCATCCCCAGCCAACAAGTCTGATTCCTTTCTCCTTCTATTTCTCTTCTCTGGGTGGGGGGTGCGGGTGGAGGGTGGGGGGTGCGGGGTTGGAATAAAAAGGGGGTAACGGGTAGTGTAGGTGTGAGAAGGAGGAGGGGTAAAGAGGGTACGATTCAATTTGTGCGGTTTGTGGTCCACCATGTTTAGGTGCCAGTTGTGTGCATCTCACACCAAATGTTGCCTGAGGACCTTGGCTCACAGATGGCTTGTCACATCTGTTGCAGATACTAGTGGAAGATCTCCACAAAAACACCCGTGGATGAATAATGAGTCCCCTTCATGGACTGTCTGCATCTTCTCTATGAGCATTTACAGGTTTACGAACGTTGCAAAGAGAAAAAAACCCAAAACAAAATAAAATACTGACAGATGTGTTCTGTCATCAACTGCTAGCTGCTGACAACTTTTATAATTATGGTTGCAAAAACTCTTTATGTCACAGTGATAATTCAATTTCTTACGAGCCCCCCAAATCCCAACTCTATTACCTATACTCATTACAAATAAATTTAGAACAAATACAGAAGTCACACTGTTTAACCCGTCAAACTGCAAGCTGCAGACTGAACTAAGAGGAAAGCTCATAATGGGCTATTAGGAGATTTAACAAACCCGGCGCCTGTGTTCTCGCTTCTGTGTTTTCCTCATCATCCAATTCTCAAATGCCACACACTTGGCAAAACATGAGCTCATGATGTGGCTCAAGAGCCGTACCCCTTTCTCTGAATCCCAACCAAAACCTCACCACAACCTTTATCACCCCCCCCCCAAAAAAAAACCCACCACCACCACCTACCCCACACCCCTCCCTCGATAAGATCATCATCTGTCGCTAGACTCTAGGGTTTGTTCCTGCACTCCACAGATACTTGGCAGACCAATGAATGTCCCTTTGTGTGGAGAGATCTTCCTCAGATAGCACCCAAGATGCTCCACGCTGGCATCTGTTTAGTTTTTAGTTTTTTTTAGTTGTTTTTTTTTTTTTTAATGTGTGCATGTGTGTCCCGTCTTTCTTTTCTGTTACGGCGTAAGGAAATAGGGAACCTCATCTCTCTCCCTCCTCTGGTATACGGCTGAATGCTAATGAGTTTCTCAGTGGCAGGATGCCAGCCAGCTATGATTTGAAGAATAAATGGGTGTGGACCATTGACAGACAGAGGTGAACTACCACTTTCTACTTTTGAATAATGTTATTAGATATAATGAAACTCTTTTCAACAATCCCTTAACATGTAATTCCCTCTTCTATTTTTTCTTTTAAATTTCCCATTATGTTGGGAAAATGATCGTATTCCACTACCTGACAATTTCCCATTTGCATTACATTCTGTATTAGCTTGTTACAGATCTTTATTAAAGCTATACGAGGCTCACAGCGGTTAATACATTCAAAACCAACACTGCGTTTTCTATGGCTGCACTAGGGCTGTCACGATAACCCCGTGCTGACAATAACCGTTTACATTAAATATGAAATAATGTCGATGTTCATGTTGCGTCAATAATGCGCATATGATAAATTTGTAAATAATTGTGCAGTTGTTCTTTTTGCTTGTTTTGTGAGTTCCATGTGTTTTAAAGAAGTCGTTTTTACTAAATTCAACAATGATCACAATAGGTTTGAGTTACAAATTAAAGGAGCATTTCCCTAGTGTGGTTTGGGCCTACTTGTCCCCTTTGATTGGCCCTAAAAATCCAATGCAAACGTGTTTTTTAGTGATCACTTTTATGCATTTGAAAATGGACCCATCTATAGGCCAGAATGGCGGTTTACCGGATGGTTTGATGAGTATGAAAATGATGTAAATCACAGACCACCAGTGGGGCATTTTGGACCAACAGTATTCTACATTATCACCATGAAAATACTAAAATAACCAGACAAATATGAATCCCTTAATGAGAGTTGCAGACTGTTACAAAGACTCGAGGAATCACTGCCAAGGCTGATGAAGCTGTTCTAGTGGCATGCAGTGTTTTCTTTTTCCTTTAATTTGTCATCTGTCTGTAATTCAAGACTACAATTAAATATTCGTCCACGCCACACTTTAAAATTCAGTGATCGATTCACATCTCAGTGCAAATGTTTCAATTAATTCGCACGAAGTGCAGATCTGAATTTTCCTAATATAATTTCTGGCCCGGAGTGAGGCCTCCGCTAACGGTCAGAGATGACAAATGACATCATCATCATCATCATCTCGCTGCTGTATATTAAACATTCGTTTAAGAATGGGATCAGCTCGAGGTATCTTTCATGTGAATTTAACTGCCCTAACTGAGTTCAAAGAACCAACTCACTTCAAGGAAAAGAAATCGCCCGCAGCGCTAGGATAACTCACCCCGTTTGTGGTTTACATCACCTTTATCCAGCTAGCAGTGAGTGTAGTAACAGTCAAAGGCAGACGCTGAAGGAAAAACAAAAGAACGGCAGAGTTCGAAACGAGAGGGAAGCTGTGCTCGAGCGCCGCACAGCAGGCGATCCTTCTCTGATATCTTAAGCAGTGCCTTTGAATCAAAGCAAACAAATGACTGCTGTTGAAAGTTCAACTAACCTGTGCGCGGCAATTCACAGATGTCCCACTGAACTCCCAGTCATCTCCACTGATAGTGCGATGCTGACAGAGCCAGCAAATGGGCTATAAATTAATACACAGATATGAGAGAGGCATATCGGGTGAAATGGAATGCAGTGTATCAGTTCAACAAAAGGTGCCACGATCCTTACTGCAGATATGTGGATACGAAATTTTCACAAAGCCGAAGGAGAAATGTCACAGAGCTTTGATAAGAGAGCAGCGAGCTTTCTCCCCCTCCTCCAAACCCTATCATCCAGGTCCAAGTGAGCAAAACGCATCATTTATAACTCACAGCCCAGCGTTGCCATGTTTGAGAAAAGCGCTCGTGTCAGCACAACTGCAGACCCCCTCACCACCAACAGCACCACCCCGCTTCCCCCACTCCTCACCCACCTCCACCCCACAACCCACCCTAACCCTTCCTAGATGTGGCTGCGCTTGACACTGAGCAGCCAGGGGAGGACCCGGGGAGAACGCTTGCTGGGGGAGCAAGTTCCCAGGCAACCACATGAGTTTGGCCAAAGAGGGAGGGAGGCAGTGGGGGGGGGACTATTGGGGGGGGGGATTCACCCCTTCAGGTCAGGCTTGTTTTCAGGCAGTAGATGGCTTGAGGGGAAAGAGTTAAACAAGCCCAAAGGGTTCAGGGCATTTTAGCTGTGACACTCCACAGCAGGCTGAGCAGGGGGCTGGGGGGGGGGGTGACTGTGGGAGGCTGCGGAGGTCATCTGGATGGAAGTTTCCAAGCCTCTAGTTGTTTGATAGATGCAACAATACCCACAAGGCACTGCTTTAAAAAGAGAGAGCCGCTGTAATTATGGGTGTTTTTGTTTAATATTAAAGAGAGCATTTTGGAAAAGCAGATCCCGTTGCCTTTCTGACTTTCTTGCCTTATAGGGCAGCCCGGGAACAGTTGGAACAGAGGGACGGTTCAAACACCTCAAGATAATTTTAACATGCGCAACAAGCCAGAACTGTTATTTGTCTGCTATTCACATGCGCACTATCGGCCTCTTTAGGTCTGAGTAAGGTGCTTCGCGCCACCATGTCTGATTCACACTGAGTCGTTCCTTGTGCTCGTATCACTGTTGAACTGAACTTGGATCATTGTAATCTTCACTCTGTATAAAGACTGACATATGTCACGACCTACTGTCACTCAAGGTTACTGGACAACTCAGAGAAATGTGCAGGGTGAGATTTTTTTGTACCCCCACAGCAGAATCCAGTTGTGATGCATAATGTTTAATTGAATGATTTCACATTGCTGGCTTAAAAGTCATGCATGTGGTTGGACTAGTGTAGAATGCACGACCGCATGCGCCACCACCGTGAATGACTGAAGTGACTGAAAGAGCTGAGGAGGCGAATGAATTATCGCTTTTTTTGACGGTTCAGTAGGCTTTTGTTATGCGGTCGTAGCCCCCAGCGTCATCATCGCTGTCTGCAATTGCTCTTCAAATGAATAACTTTTAAATCTACTCAACAGAAAAAATAAATAATGAATTGAAATATAATTCAAGATTTCGCCATTTTTTAATTGCAGTTCAGTGTTTTCAACAAATCATCCAGCTTTTTCTTGTTGCTCAAATAAATAAAATTAATTGAAATTCTATATTCTGTTTGACTTGTCATTTTTTTAAAAAAGGTATTTGCAGTTGCAATGAATCGCTTAGGCAGCTTTACAACCATTACTGGGAAAGTGTTTTAACTGTACCACGCCACCGTTCAAACTGTACCCGACAGTTAACTGTGGAAACCATAAAACTGCTTATGGCTGGATGATTGATTGTTACTTTTGTAGTACACAAAGAAAGGGAAATATCATATAAAAAGTAACTTGTTTTCATTTTACTATTGTGGTGATCGGAAAAAGTAAAATGTGTACCAAATGATTACCCTAAATGTATGGCTATAGCTAGCATCCAGTTAGTCTTAGCTTATCATAACAATGGAAGGCCGTGTAAAGCCTAGCCAGCTGCTTATAGGATTTGTTTTGATACTTTTTCAGTATAGACACCCCCCCCCCCAGGTCTTTACGGCTAGCCGAGGAATGTAGAGTAACTGGCGGATAGATGGAGTGCTTACTGGATATAAAAAGTAGACACAGCATTAGCTTAGTCAGCAAATTGCATCCATAGACTTCATGGGTACATCGCACAGGCACAGATACCTGCTGAGTTAGCAAGTGGGGATGCAAACAAAGTGGCCTAGAATCTCAGGAGAGAAAAACTGAAGCACGGGCTTCTCGCACAGGTTTTCAGTACAATTTAACTGCACAGTAATTCATTTGTCAGTAAAACTGCTTCAAAAGCTATCCCGTTGTCCAGCCCGATCACTGGAAATAGTTCAAGTGCCAACCTAGGTTGGCACTTGAACTATTTCCAGTGATCGGGCTGGACAACTGGATAAGTTTTAAAGCAGTTTTATGACAAATGAATTACTGTGCAGTTAATTGTACTGAAAACCTGTGCGAGAAGCCCGTGCTTCAGTTTTTCTCTGTGAAATTCTTGTAGGCCACTTTGTTTGCATGCCACTTGCTAACTAGCAGGTATCTGTGCCTGTGCGATATACCCATGAAGTCTATGGATGCAATTTGCTAACTAAGCTAATGCTATGTCTACTTTTTATATCCAGTAGCATCCATCTACTGCCAGTTATCTCAGGTTACCATAAAGACCTGGGGGGGGGGGTGTCTATATTGAAAAAGTATCAAAACAAATCCTATAAGCAGCTGGCTAGGTTTTACACGGCCTTCCATTGTTATGATAAGCTAAGCTAACTGGATGCTAGCTATAGCCATACATTTAGGGTAATCATTTGGTACACATTTTACTTTTTCCATTACCACAATAGTAAATGAAAACAAGTTATTTTTTATATGATATTTCCTTTCTTTGTGTACTACAAAAGTAACAATCAATAATAGCCATAAGCAGTTTATGGTTTCCACAGTTAACTGTCGGGTACAGTTTAAACAGTAGCATGGTACAGTTAAAACACTTTCCCATAATGGTGTAAAGCTGCCTAAGCAATTCATTGCAAATGCAAATACCTTTTTTAAAAAAATGACAAGTCAACAAAATATAGAATTTCAATTAATTTTATTTATTGAGCAACAAGAAAAAGCTGATAATTTGTAAAACACTGAACTGCAATTAAAAATGGAGAAATATTTAATTATATTTCAATTCATTATTTATTTTTTCTGTTGAGTAATATTTAAAAGTTATTCATTTGAAGAGCAATTGCAGACAGCGATAATAACGCTGGGGGCTACAACCACATAACAAAAGCCTACTAAACCGTCAAAAAAAGCAATAATTCATTCACCTCCTCACTCTTTCAGTCACTTCAGTCATTCACGGTGGTGGCGCATGCAGTTGTGCATTCTACACTAGTGCAACCACATGCATGACTTTTAACCAGCAATGTGAAATCATTCAATTAAACATTATGCATCACAACTGGATTCTGCTGTGGGGTACAAAAAAATCTCACCCTGCACATTTCTCTGAGTTGTCCAGTAACCTTGAGTGACAGTAGGTCGTGACATATGTCAGTCTTTAAGCACAGAGTGAAGATTACAATGATCCAAGTTCAGTTCAACAGTGATACAAGCACAAGGAACGATTCAGTGTGAATCAGACATGGTGGCGCGAAGCACCTTACTCAGACCTAAAGAGGACGATAATGCGCATGTGCAGAGCAAAAATAACAGTTCTGGCTTGTTGCACATGTAAAATTATTTGAGGTGTTTGAACCGTCCCTCTATTCCAACTGTTCCCGGGCTGCCCTATAAGGCAAGAAAGTAAGAAAGGCAACAGAATCTTTTTCCAAAATGCTCTCTTTAATATTAAACAAACACCCATAATTACAGCTGTCTCTTTTTTAAAGCAGTACCTTGTGGGTATTGTTGCATCTATCAACAACTAGAGGCTTGGAAACTTCCATCCAGATGACCTCCGCAGCCTCCCACAGTCACCCCCCCCCCCAGCCCCCTGCTCAGCCTGTGTGGAGTGTCACAGCTAAAATGCCCTAAACCCTTTGGCTTGTTTAACTCTTTCCCCTCAAGCCATCTACTGCCTGAAAACAAGCCTGACCTGAAGGGGTGAATCCCCCCCCCCAATAGTCCCCCCCCCACTGCCCCCTCCCTCTTTGGCCAAACTCATGTGGTTGCCTGGAAACTTGCTCCCCAGCAAACGTTCTCCCCGGGTCCTCCCCGCTGCTCAGTGTCAAGCGCAGCCACATCTAGGAAGGGTTAGGGTGGGTTGGTGGGGTAGAGGTGGGTGAGGAGTGGGGAAGCGAGGTGGTGCTGTTGGTGGTGAGGGGGTCTGCAGTTGTATTAACACGAGCGCTTTTCTCAAAGATAATAACGTGGGCTGTGAGTTATAAATGATGCATTTTGCTCACTTGGACCTGATAATAGGGTTTGGGTAGGGGAGAAAGTTCGTGTGCTCTTATCAAAGCTCTGTGACATTTCTCCTTCAGCTGTAAAATTTCATATCACATATCTGCTTTAAAGATGTGGCACCTTTTGTTGAACTGATACACTGCATTCCATTTCACCCAATATGCCTCTCTCATGGTGTATTAATTTATAGCCCATTTGCTGGCTCTGTAGCATGGCCTATCAGTGGAGATGACTGGGATTCAGTGGGACATCTGTGAATTGCCACGCACAGGTTATTGAACTTTGAACAGCAGTCATTTGTTTGCTTTGATTCAAAGGCACTGCTTGATATCGAGAAGGATCGCCTGCTGTGCGGCGCTCAAGCACAGTTTCCCTCTTGTTTCGACTCTGCCGTTCTTTTGTTTTTCCTTCAGCATCTGCCTTTACTGTTAATATACTCACGCTAACTGGATAAAGGTGATGTAAACCACAAACTGGGGTGGTTATTTTAGCGCTGCGGGCGATTTCTTTTCCTTGAAGTAAGTTGGTTCTTTGAACTAGTTAGGGCAGTTAAATTCACATGAAAAATACCTCGAGCTGATCCCATTCTTTAACAAATGTTAATATACAGCAGCGAGATGATGATGATGATGATGTCATTTGTCATCTCTGACCGTTAGCGGAGGCCTCACTCCGGGCCAGAAATTATATTAGGAAAATTCAGATCTGCACTTCGTGCGAATTAATTGAAACATTTGCACTGAGATGTGAATCGATCACTGAATTTTAAAGTGTGGCGTGGACGAATATTTAATTGTAGTCTTGAATTACAGACAGATGACAAATTAAAGGAAAAAGAAAACACTGCATGCCACTAGAACAGCTTCATCAGCCTTGGCAGTGATTCCTCGAGTCTTTGTAACAGTCTGCAACTCTCATTAAGGGATTCATATTTGTCTGGTTATTTTAGTATTTTCATGGTGATAATGTAGAATACTGTTGGTCCAAAATGCCCCACTGGTGGTCTGTGATTTACATCATTTTCATACTCATCAAACCATCCGGTAACCGCCATTCTGGCCTATAGATGGGTCCATTTTCAAATGCATAAAAGTGATCACTAAAAAACACGTTTGCATTGGATTTTTAGGGCCAATCAAAGGGGACAAGTAGGCCCAAACCACACTAGGGAAATGCTCCTTTAATTTGTAACTCAAACCTATTGTGATCATTGTTGAATTTAGTAAAAACGACTTCTTTAAAACACATGGAACTCACAAAACAAGCAAAAAGAACAACTGCACAATTATTTACAAATTTATCATATGCGCATTATTGACGCAACATGAACATCGACATTATTTCATATTTAATGTAAACGGTTATTGTCAGCACGGGGTTATCGTGACAGCCCTAGTGCAGCCATAGAAAACGCAGTGTTGGTTTTGAATGTATTAACCGCTGTGAGCCTCGTATAGCTTTAATAAAGATCTGTAACAAGCTAATACAGAATGTAATGCAAATGGGAAATTGTCAGGTAGTGGAATACGATCATTTTCCCAACATAATGGGAAATTTAAAAGAAAAAATAGAAGAGGGAATTACATGTTAAGGGATTGTTGAAAAGAGTTTCATTATATCTAATAACATTATTCAAAAGTAGAAAGTGGTAGTTCACCTCTGTCTGTCAATGGTCCACACCCATTTATTCTTCAAATCATAGCTGGCTGGCATCCTGCCACTGAGAAACTCATTAGCATTCAGCCGTATACCAGAGGAGGGAGAGAGATGAGGTTCCCTATTTCCTTACGCCGTAACAGAAAAGAAAGACGGGACACACATGCACACATTAAAAAAAAAAAAAACAACTAAAAAAAACTAAAAACTAAACAGATGCCAGCGTGGAGCATCTTGGGTGCTATCTGAGGAAGATCTCTCCACACAAAGGGACATTCATTGGTCTGCCAAGTATCTGTGGAGTGCAGGAACAAACCCTAGAGTCTAGCGACAGATGATGATCTTATCGAGGGAGGGGTGTGGGGTAGGTGGTGGTGGTGGGTTTTTTTTTGGGGGGGGGGTGATAAAGGTTGTGGTGAGGTTTTGGTTGGGATTCAGAGAAAGGGGTACGGCTCTTGAGCCACATCATGAGCTCATGTTTTGCCAAGTGTGTGGCATTTGAGAATTGGATGATGAGGAAAACACAGAAGCGAGAACACAGGCGCCGGGTTTGTTAAATCTCCTAATAGCCCATTATGAGCTTTCCTCTTAGTTCAGTCTGCAGCTTGCAGTTTGACGGGTTAAACAGTGTGACTTCTGTATTTGTTCTAAATTTATTTGTAATGAGTATAGGTAATAGAGTTGGGATTTGGGGGGCTCGTAAGAAATTGAATTATCACTGTGACATAAAGAGTTTTTGCAACCATAATTATAAAAGTTGTCAGCAGCTAGCAGTTGATGACAGAACACATCTGTCAGTATTTTATTTTGTTTTGGGTTTTTTTCTCTTTGCAACGTTCGTAAACCTGTAAATGCTCATAGAGAAGATGCAGACAGTCCATGAAGGGGACTCATTATTCATCCACGGGTGTTTTTGTGGAGATCTTCCACTAGTATCTGCAACAGATGTGACAAGCCATCTGTGAGCCAAGGTCCTCAGGCAACATTTGGTGTGAGATGCACACAACTGGCACCTAAACATGGTGGACCACAAACCGCACAAATTGAATCGTACCCTCTTTACCCCTCCTCCTTCTCACACCTACACTACCCGTTACCCCCTTTTTATTCCAACCCCGCACCCCCCACCCTCCACCCGCACCCCCCACCCAGAGAAGAGAAATAGAAGGAGAAAGGAATCAGACTTGTTGGCTGGGGATGGTTTGAGCTGTGTGTCAAGCGGGGCTAAACAGGAACTTGCATCCAAGCGGTTAAAGGCCGTGGGTCTTATCTGAGGACAAACAGAATGCATCAAGCGGTGGCTGTTGCTCTCAGTGATGACGACCAGCTGTGCACCAATGTTTAATTATTTCTCTGTAATGAGCTTACCCACCTTCCACTGCAGCACCAGGAGGACAGCATGCAACAGCAGGAACAAGGGAGGAGGGGGGCAGAGGATACAGAGGGAGGGTAAGAATGAGATAATGCTGCCCAGATTATCTTGCTCTTTAGGTCTGTTTCAAAACTATGAAATAGATCTTAGACCATCTGTTTGAAACTTCGAGGTTTTGTCTGGGAAGTGAATTTTAATTGGGGGTGACATTTAGCTTTTTTATTGTCACAGGTGTGACTGCTGTTGATGAGTATATGATCAGCAAGGTGTCATTTGTCGTGGGCAGTAACACGAGCCCGATGTTTCGATCATGTTTATGCATGCAAAGCGTCACATAAGCACACATTTCCATACGAGCCTAACAGTCGAGCACAATAGCCTGCCACTGATACATGGTTGATATTTACAGAGTAGAACAGGGCTGAATAGGTCATTATACCACATACACATCGTAAAGTTCACTGATCACTTCAACCCATTCATCATGAACCAAATGCCCTGAATACCTTCTAGCCTCGTGTGTTAACAAACAGGTTATGAGACACAGTGTTAACGACACGTGTAGAGTTTTGTTTGTATATTAATAATGTGCATTGTCATCGTTTGTCTGGATAGGCTGGTTTATATTTACCAGGTTTGCTTTATGCCGATGGCCTGAAGCTGACCTGGATCTCGCACCTCCCTAAGGTCACCCCGGTCTTATTTAAAGAAGTTCTCAAACATGACTCACCCCTGATAAGAGCGTTATTCGAACTGCTCGTGTCCATGGAGACTGATAAAACCAGACCAAACGTTGCTACAGATGTTTGAATCCAACAACACTTCTCAGAATTGTCAAGGCAACTAGTGGGAAATGTACAGTTAAGAGCTGCATACTTTCCCTTTGCGACACACACACACATACGCACACACACACACGCACAGGGAAACATCCTCCTCTGTAAACTGTGTCACAGCCTGCCATGAGTTTTATCATAACTGTTTGATTAATCACATCCCGAAAATGTACACCGAATCTAAGAGATAAGATAGCTGGGGGGTGCTAGGGAGGTGAGCACCGGTAGTGCTAACAGTGCTATCCGGTTCCACTGCTAATTAACTGAAGATCTGCACAGCACTAACAAGGGTCCTGCCTTCCTGGAACAACAGAAATAGGGCTGCCACTAGCTGCTCTCACCAGCCAGTGAGCCTGCACTGTCTCACAGAGATTATCTCAACACGGGACACCTTTCAAGTAGGGTTAGCGTGCCATGTGTCTGAGGAACACCATCAGATGGATGCTCACTTGATTTGCTTATCCATTTTGAAGCTGCTTGGATTTGAACCTTCACTGTTTCCTGGGGTTTTTGGGTGGGGGAGTAATAGGATTGCACATGTAGGTTTAAATAAAAATGACAATGAATGAGCATAGCTGTGACTTGATGTGGACGTTGTGCGCTATAGAGCATTATGGCTGACTGCTTTGGGGTCTGGTTGTGTTTTTAGGAGAGCTGGACGCGTTCCTTAAAGATGGCGAGCGTCGGATCCACAGCCGGCAGCAGCTCCCTTTGGGAACAACATGGGGACCCTTCGAGGGGAAGATTGAGATGAGCACTGACAACCCCGCACTGGTACGTTCTTGTTTTTGTACGTTCTAAACATTTAACGTGAGTGAAGGAACGCTGAGCAGAACTTACTAAAATTATAGTCCGAGCTATAGAATGAAATAAAAGTATGTTTTAAGAAGTTAAATGAAGATTTGGTGTCAGGTTAGTAAATAGGATCAGGAACACTGTTCCAGAGATTTAACAGTGAGTCACAACTTGAATATCTTGACACTTCAGGAATCTTTGTGTGCTTTTCTTTAAAGGGGAAAATAACATTACAACAATCAAAAAGTGAGGCACTAAAGGCGTTGTGGCATTTACACCGAATTATAAACCAATCATTGTTTGAAGTTGATGAAAGCAAGACTATCAAATTAAATATGGGACACTTGTTAAAACAATATTTTTAGCTACATACTAGATTTTGCTGCACATTATGAAATCTGTTGCGGTCCAAGATTCTAGCAGCGCATTGATTCAGTCAGGACACAAAGTCAGGCTCAGCTGTAGTGGAGGCAGCAGTTGACCTGCAAGCCGCTTTGCAACCACAGACAGTATAAATGATGGACATAGCTATCGTGACGTCACCGGGAGGTTTCTGAAGTTTGGATGTAACAGAGAGGGGCGGGTCTGACTGTGAAACCGCTTGCTCATTGGCTAAATACTTGTGATTGACATGTCGTTCCAAGTTCTTGACTAACTGCCCTAAGGCAAACCAGTGGTGAATTCTAAGGAATTCATCACTGGTTTGCAGACCCTCCTTAGAAAATACCATGGCTGTTCCTCCTTTTTGAAATGTGGTATGACCAAAATTTATAAACTAGATTATCCAAAACGAGTGACTGTGACCATGAACTCAGCAGCAAAGTGTTTGCAGAGGTCAAGAAAGAACTCTCTTTGCTTTCACATAGACCACAGGTTTAAGGCACGTCTGCGTTAGCCTTAGTTTTCTGACCTGTCGCTGTTTGCAACCCACCTCCTCTTGTCACTGCTCCGCCTCCCACTTTCCATTTATGTGGAACAAAGAACACAGTATGTTCTCAGATATAAATGATTTTGCAGATTTTTTTATGTAATTACTTTGACTATAGTCATGCTTACTGAAATAATAATTGTGTTTCCTGTCCAGATTTGACTAAAGAAAACTGTGTGCCGATTCTTTTTAAAAATAGCTGTAAATAACTGTTGAATTGAGTGCAGCACAGCATATTTTATAGGCTCAGCAGGCCATTTAAAATGAGGCATGGTTTGTGATGTATTATTGTTATTAGTTTAACCAAAAAGACAAAGGAAGTTGTGCTGTAGACTAAAAGTAGAAACATGTTCCATCACTGGCAACGCACATATCATCATAAGCAGCTCCCTTCTGAGCAGTGATTTGGTCGTGTAATATGTATTACTGTAATGTAGCTGTTATTAGCAACTTATAAAGTGTGCTTTTAACACTATTTGTTGTTACTTGTTTGCACAAAAGGCTTTTTTTAACTGTTATGTCATGTCATGATTAAACTTAGATCACCACATTTAGTCAAACTTTGCCATTAGTAGCCATGGAAACGTGATCGCTAGAACGTTCTGCATCTGAAGCCCGTATTAATGGCGTCTCCCCTGACATTCAAACCTACTGAGGTGACTCTTTTGGGATCCAACTGGCCCCCAATGTAAGCCTTTGAAGTGCATCTGTTTTACCCATTTAATCTGCATATTTTATGACAAAACATTTTAATTGGTGGATTTGGCGCTCGGGCCAGGCTTCAGCCGAGTGACGTCACAATCCATTATGTTTGATGTTGCCCTGCACACAGCAGCTTTATATATCTCTTGTTTCAAAGATCCCAGCAGAGGCTCGTGTTGACCTGCTGCTCCGGTGGAGGGACAAGCCCTCCGTGGGTTTGATATTCCATTCTGCATTTGGATTAATTAAGAAATTCCTATTAAAGTCATAACCAGCCTTACATTCATCCTGTTTAAAAGAAGGGGGAAAAAAAAAAAACATAAGAATAAGTCCAGGAGGATTTCGGACTCAGAGGCCATCCCCTCCATTCTCTGAGATTCCTTAACGCATAACTTTATTAAATCATTTTCTGAACAGTTTTGACTGCTTTCTAAGCTCCCCTCATGGTTTTGAAGTCATCAGTGGCTTTAAATAACTCTGCCTGTATTATAGCCATGAAATATGGCTTCTCTCAGGGTAAAGCCAGTTATCCTTGGGCGGAAAAGTGATTTGACAGAGTAACACCTCAAGTTGCCTTCCAAAGTAACACGCTCCGTATATTTCTCGTGGAACTGCTGCAAGAATTTTCCTGAAAGGCATCCAAAACTCAACCTTCAACTGTCCCTCAAGTGACCCCCCCCCCCGACTCACCGAGTAACGTCGCACAAAGCGTCGCCTTGAATTGTTAGCTACTTGAGTGTTTCCAGGAGATCAAAACTTCACACATTCATCAAACTTGCTGCTGAACAAGATGCACAAATTGATTGTTGCTCTTGGCTAGAATGAGAAGTTCTTAACTAACTGCCCTCTGAGGAATTCATCCCTGCTTTACAGACCCTACTTCGGTTTTCTTTCTTTCTTTTCTTTTTTTTTTAAAACCGAGCAGGTGCTGGTCATCACCTGTAATAGGCTGTGGAGGGGTTACAGAATATGCCAAACCTCTATCGCAATTAAAAGCAGAGGAAGAAGCTCTTGCACATTGCCTTTAAGGATCTCATGTGTGTCTATTCTCATGGGGGCCCTTTCAATGCTTTGCTACTTGCCCTCCTCCTCTGCTAAGTTTCATCTCTCAAATGGGGTACTGGCTGTTAGCAGCTTCTCACTATCTCTCATTAAAGGCTAGGTCAACCCAGATGGCACGTTTTGTTTTACCAAGCCTCCTTTTAGGGTTCAGTGTAACTTTTTATTTTGTTTTTTTAGACGCTGAATAAACCAGAAACTCAAAAAATGGTTGAATCTTGCACATCGCAAGGGAGTCGTCTCATTTACAGCAGGCATAAGTTTATTTCTTTACTTTTAATTCAGGCTTCCATTTATCGAGCTGCTGTCTAGTTAAGCATGCAGCCTTTGGACGCATCCCTGATGCGGTGCTGCATTTATCTCAGTTATTTCAGTGGGAGGCAAGGGAGTTGTGCAAATCTTAAAACACTGACACATCTAGACGGGATCAAATCTCTGATGCGTCACCTGGAGTGAGAAAAGTTGAAATAACAAATGTAAGCGTGAGGAGAGAAAGAAGAAGAAGAAGATATGGAGAAAAAAAAAAAGGCTGGCTAGTTTTGATGCATGTCAGGGTGGCCAGTGCTGCACAGCAGGGTCAGAAGGGGGGTAGAGAGCGTTTGAGGTAGAAATAAAGGCTTATTGCTTCGTGGGTCTCTCCCTCACCTAGAAGCCACTCTCAGTCATTCTTATGAAGTGTGACCTCCACAGACTATTAAATCTCCTTTTACTCTCTTAGATTTTTTGAAACCATAGAGGTGAATGAATTACCCAAAGGCAGTCAGGTATGTGGCAGGAGTGACTCCTCTCTCAGGCTTGAAACACATGACCTGCTGGTGAGATATTGATAGAGCCACTCTCAAAAATCAAACATATTTTATTCCTCCATCCAGACACGTCATTTAAGGTACGGCTTTCTAGAGGTCAAGCTATTTTTGTCGAGCCGCCACGTGCGCTGGGTGCGTAGGTCCGTTTCTCAATCCCTGGCATGACGCCCAGAGAGGGACTAAAGTGCAATGACTCCTTTAAGTGGCTTACAGTAAATAATGAAAATACAGTGAATATAAGTAGTGTTTGCATTAATCTGGACAGAAAGATGAGCACTTTGGCACATGAAGAGCCATTTAAGAGGTGAGTAAGTTGGGTTCGGGTGGTGCTTGGGGAGGAGGGCGGGGGGTGGGGGTGGATAATGATCCCCTTGTGGCAGCAAATGGGAGCTGGAGCAAGAGCTGGCCTAGCTGCTTGTGCTGTGGCGTGGGAGCCTATGTGCATTTGGCGCCTCGTGTGCGACGGGCCTCGGTAGCCGAGCGGAGTGATGGATGATGCTGAGGAAGAACAGCGAGTGGAGCATTTCATGCAGTTGTCCAGGCAGCCCAGGAAAGAGAGGTATAAAGAAAGAATGAAAGAGAGAAAAAGAGTGAGTCAGAGGGAGAAATAGCAGGAAAAAACAGAAGGGAAAAAAGCATGACAGGAAATCTGGGCATCTGCAGGACAGAGATAGGGTCACATCTCAACCGTTTATCAAAGAGGAAAGCAGATTTCACAGCTGATGGGTCGGCCGTGGCAGGTTTGTAGACCCCAGGGGCTCAGCTTGGCATGAGGGACTGGAGTTGTAGTTATTGCTGTTGCAGACCTGTTAACAGAATCACACTGCACTGTGTTAAACACTGTTAAATGTTTTTTATCACTCTTAGATCACCTGCAGACTGTATAAAGTTGAACCCAAATATAGAACTAGTTACGATTTAATTAGATACTTTTAAAAAAAAAGATCATCAGAAACAGTTTTTAATGATGGTTTAAACTTCTGAGGCGTGCTTTGAAAAGACAAAACGGCCGAGCTCTGAACTGCACCGAAAGACAGACGAGAGTCTGGCCTGCAAACTAAGCCAACTGGCCCCAGCCAGAGCACTGTGTGAAGACAGAAGTGGAAGGGTCAAATCAAGTAATGGGCAAAAAAGTAAAACAAGAGACATAATCTAAAAAGAAAAAAAAGCACCCAGGAGTTGGCTCAGAGCTGCTGTTGTTAGCTGCTTTTCCTCCTCCTCTCCTCTCCTCCTCTCCTCTCCTCCTCTCCTCTCTGTCTGACTGATGAAGCTGCCAGAGCGCCGTCTCATCCCTCACTTCTCTCACTGATCAATCAGACCATTAGACTCCAATTACAGCCGCAGCCCTGGTGCAGGTGAGCGACGAGCACATTCAGCGGGCTGCCGACAACGCCTCCACCCGGCTTTCTCACACTCTCCAAATTAACGCAAATTAATAGTGACACTCAGACATAAATGTCTGCAATCGGGGGGCTAAATTAACAGTCTGGGTCGAAGCTATTGAGTAGCAGGTGTCTTTAAAAGCGGTAATTACCTATGCTGGACAGAACCGGGAGGAGAAGGTGGCCCACGGTTTGCCTGGAGTAAGAGGCCTGGCCCTGGTGAGCCCGGCTTCCATTGTAGGTGTTAATAATTGATTGGGAGGCAAGCTATTAATGAGCAGCAGATTTAGAGCTCTGTTGTAAATGTGTGTTGATGAGGGTGTTGCCGCCTCTTGTACAATGCCATACCAATGCTAATTACCGGGGCTTAGTCAAGGTGCAACTGTAATGAGTCTGGATTCAATAGAATTCTGCTCTTTATGTGTTTTGAGGGCCTTTTAGTACAAATTACACAGTAATTAAAATGCATAAGGCTCGTCTAATTAAAGTTTAAGATCTATCAGGGATTTTTTTTTTCTTTTTAATCTTGCTTTGCTATCTTAATATTGTTGCATACCAGCTCAATATGCTGCGAGCTTAAGTTTATGATAAAAACATATCTGCTACTGTAATCTCTGTTTCATGCAAGGTCCTTAATACAAAGGGAAGGATTTGAAAGACTGCAGGCGACAAGGACATTACAAAAGTCAATAAGTGCTACAGGCTAATTAAGCATAATAACAATGTAACACAATGTTATAATATTACCCTTGAAACATACATCATCAGAACAATTTTGATATAGTGTTTCATATATCTATAATATCTAAGCCTCGGTGGAATTATCCTTTTAAACCTCGAGATTAAAAGCACCTCAAGGAAACAGCTTGGAGTTGGATTGCCTGGATTTCTCCAGCAGTGGGGGGAAATATTAAGTGCTAGCGAGACAACTTATGTTACTTTTTTTTTTTTTTTTGCTTTATTCTGTCATTTGGAATTGTTTAAGATACAAAATGAAGCCTTAATTAATTCTTTTATATCTACTGGTGTCAAGTCTCACACTGAATCAGGGTCAAGAATTATATTTCAGTTAAAACGTGCACAAGAACATAGCTATTAAACGCCCGTACGCTCACACGTGTGCACCGTGTTCGAGTGCACTTAAGCGTGTGTGTGTGTGTGTGTGTGTTTAAGTCACAGTGTTTGTGAGCGTGCTGGTGTGTGGGAGGGCGTGTGCTCGCCGGCGTGTGCGTGCGCAGGCTGTGTGCTGCTTTTGGCTTTGAACAGAGAGCTTTAGCTTGTAACTACAGAAGAGCGAAAATGTCAAGATACTGTCCTAATTTTCACCTGGGACAGAGAGAGGCAGAGGCTGTCAACCGATGGAGTGTGATTATTGTGTAATTTAGTACAAGGGTAGGAATATGTGCCTGTGCAACCGAAAAAAAAAAAGAAAAAAAGAAGCTCCAGAAATTATTCAGCCCATCACTCAAGCCATTTATCTCACCCCTTTTGCCCACCCTCTCCCTCCAATATGTTTATTGTTAGCTACCCCTAAACTTTAACAAGTGGTGGCGGATTTTTCTGTTTCAGAAATTATATTTTTCTTCTTGTCATTGCTTCATTAATCAAGAGGAGGCATTCTGAAAAATGTTTTGTTTTGGAGGCTGCAATCTATTTTGTGTGTGTGTGTGTGTTGTAGTTAATCTGCGCCCGTGGCAGGTTTCCCCTCCGAAACGCAGCGCTAAGCAGCGGTATCGCAGGCCTATTGTTGTAGCCTCTGTCATAGCAAGGAGAGCCTGATGCAGGCCTGGGCTCGCCTGATAAGGAAAAGAGGATTCAACATGGCTGGAAAGGAGAATCAGTGGGACTTGAGAGTGGAGTACGGATGGGGCAGATGCGCTCGCACACACACACACACACACACACACACACACACACAACCACACACACACACATACGTACATGCAGAGTCCCACAAACATACAGAATGATGCACACATGTTCTACACACATACAGTCACACATGAACTGACACACACACACACACACACACACACACACACACACACACACACACACTCATGCACACACACAAATCATCACCATCATCACACTGGCACATGCCCAGGCAATTATTTACAGTAACATCCAATTACATATGCAAGAAGGCACCCCGGGATAGGACCTCTCTGTAGCTTAACTGCTAAATCACATACACACACACACACACACACACACAGCCTCACATATGCACACACGAACAAACAAACTATTAAACTTTAAAAATGAAAAAGAATCACAAGTCCAAACATTTTCATTTATGATTGCTTTTAAAGGTGGCCGGCGCTTTCTCTCTGAAAGTCACACTGTCTTGGATATGGTTTGAAAACGGCAGACATTATCAGGACTAACAGGATTTGAATTTCTGTGTTGGACACACAAATAATTTTGGCACAGAGAATGTGGCTTCATCTAATGAAATAATGGGCCCAAATTTTAGGCGGAGAACCAATTTGTGATTGCATGCATCAATTATTTCTTGGGTTTAAACCAATATCAGGGCTGGGGTCTCTTCAGATGGGTAAAATGGTAATTATCTGGCCTGCTTTCCCTTGCTCAATGTCATCCATATATTTATCGATGGCATTATCAATGGTTTTCATGTTCTTACATGAAAAGGATGAAACATCCAAGCTCATTCCATTGAAGTAGCTTTTTAAATCAGGGCTTTTTAACACAGATCAACATGACATTGATGTCTGCTTGTGAGTCAAATGCAGAATTGGTTGCAGGCAGTGGCAGAAGAAACACACAACCATTGTTTTTTTTTTTCCCCCTCCTTGTTATTTATATGTTTCCAAGCCTCCACTTTTAAAGTTTCTTTGTGCATTGCTGGAACTCATTGCCGCCCACAGCTCCATGCATTAGCCGTGAAGCACTCAGTCAGTCAGCTAGTCAGAGCTATTATGGCCACAGCTGAGCTCCACTGTTTGCGAGATAATACACGGTTGACTTGATCTACAAGTGAACCTGACATTTTGCTGTCTTTACATCACAACACAACTACCCAAACTGATATGGCAGGTCCCCTGATAAGCAGAGCAGGACTCAGTGATTTGCTTTGTGCTCGCTTTAATGGCTGCATGGTTCCCTCAAACATGCCAAGGATACAGTGACTTCCTCAAAACACGGATCCAAAGGTGGTGATCATTTGCAGCATAATTTATTCCAGTTTTGGTGGAGAGGTGTTTCCACAGATAGAGCACATCTTGTTTTTTAAGTGGTGAAAGTCTTTTTATGTCTGAATGGTGTTCCTTCACTTTAGTAGTCAGTTAATGCCTCAGTATACAAATTAAAAGTACCTTTATGTTACTACAACTGTTCCGGGGGGGGAGTATCCTACATTTTATTATACCACATATTGTGATAAAAGTCCTGTATTAAAAAATTGATTAAAGTACAGAAGTATTATTAGTATCTAATCTAATTTAGAAAAATGTACTCTTGGGAAGTAATGCAATTGTATAAACTAGCTAAAACCTGCCCTACGGGCATTTGTTCACTTTGTTGATGTATTACAACACAGATGTGTGTGTTTATTTATCATGTTATTCTTTGCATCTTTGTTATATCACTGTATATAGTCAGGCGAAAACGGCTGTTCATAAAAACGAAACAAATGAATAATACATAAATGTATTGTTCTTCTTCTTTGCAAGCTACATATTCATCGCACCAAAGTAATCGATTACAGGCACTATGGGAGTCTCTATATGAACGAGCACTTGGCGACAGTGGGAAGGAAGAGCTCTGTGGGCGGTCATCTGCCTCGACTGGTTGGGGGTTGAGGGGAAAGATGAGGGAAAAGGAGAACATATTTTCCATGTGCTGCTACACCGACATGATCTGTCTGCAGAGAGAAAGACACGTAAGCTATAAGATACACAAAAACTGCTCTCGTGGCAGGTCCTGCTACTCTCAGTTTCTCACATTTTGCTCACACACAGACAGACACACAAGGCGGAAACAATATCAACTCCGTTGTTGCGGGATTTTGACATTGTTATTCAGTGCTGATACAATTTATAATGCAGAAAAAAGTGCAGGATTTCCTTCTGAAATGCACTTTTAACTATTCTCTACATACAGAACTCAGAAGGCCATGCACTAATATTGACTGAATGATATTAAATAAGGAGGATATTGAATGATGTAATGAAATGTCCCCTTTAAAATGAATTTCTTTGAAATTTTAAATGTGCAGCTGCGTGTTGGGTTCAAGAACATCCATGTTTTAGCATTTTAATTCCCGACACAGATGATTGCGAGGCCAGAAATCCCGCATTCTGTCATGTAGTTTCCGCTATTTGGTTTAAAGCTAAAACACAGACAGTCCAGATGTGGCGGTTCTACTATAACTGCATACTGTAGCTGTAATGCATAGACAGGCAGCTGTCATCCTCTAACAGCCTGCTCAGCCACTGTTCCGTAGCAGCAGACCAGGAATCAGTGATACTCAGAGACCCAGTGAAGCTCCAGGTCCTGGGAGGCCACTTTTCACACCCGCAGGGCTCAGGGGTGAGCTGGGTATCCGTGTCCTTCCTTGCAGCTCTCTGGGTGTTTGCTGTCTTCCAGCGGCCCATCGGGGAGGCCCTGTCTGGATATCAAACTGTCACACTGTGGAGTTGTAGTATCTGCATGCTTGTGGTTTCTGTATGTTGTAGCCACACACAAACAGCTTGATATGAACATTAACATTCATGAACAACTGTTCCATTCTGGGATAGCGTAAGTCATTCACTATCACTTACACACTTATCTCAAGAGTTTGCTGAATTTGAATGACTGCTTCTAGCAGATTTAGGGAGATGCTTCTTTACCTGAGATATACCTCGCTTTAAAGAAGCCAACAAATAAGTCTTTACAGAATGAGAGTCGGCCAGGCATTGGCAGTGAGGCTCAGAAGTCCCTGGCTTCACACATATCGCCTTGTTTTACAGTGTGCAATATGTCTTCCCAAATGAATGATTATCCAACACTTCAATACACAACAGACCTCTATTGCAGAAAAGGCACAAGACAAAGAACAAGAAGGAAGAAGCAAAAAGAAAGAATAGTGGAACAAAGTTGAGTGGTGCCAGCTGCTTTGCCATCTGTCACTGTCATGGCTGTAACTTGTGATATGTTGAAACAACTTTCCTGTGAAGTGCTGGAGATAATCCTCGATTGTTTCCATTTGCAAGCCCCCGATAGTCCTCTTGGTATTCCACTACTAAGTGAGTTCAAAATGGGGTTTTGATGGAAGTCGCTGATGGCTGGCCAATCCCTCTAAAAGTTATAATTGTAGAAATAAAATCCTTATCGGCTCTTTTTTGTGGAGGCTTTATTTCGAGCTCCTTGTTAGAACGCGAGGATAACGAGACTCCAAAATCATACATTATTCACAACAAACTGCTTCCTTCCTCTCCTCTTTCCTCTTGGTCAAATTGGCAAGTGAAGTGGAGAAACACAGAGGCTCAGTGGCTTCCCCTCCTTTAGAGAAAGGACGGCCACCCTACAGGGAGGCAAACCCCTGCTGGTAGACCTTGATAAGTCCTCGCTGTCCCCTGTCCTGGCCTTAGCCCTCTGATCTTCAGCCTAGTTGGCTCAGGGCCTACAAAAGACGAAGCCCTGTCAAAATGACTCAGGGTGGATGAGTAACCAAGCAGAAACAATCCAACTCCTCTGTCAAAAAAAAAAAAAAAAAAAAGGAGGAAAAAAAGAACAATGAAAAGGTTTGATAAGAAAACTGATAGGTAGCAGAGGAGATGAAGGTCTGGATAGTGTCCATTCTCTCCCTGGTGGTCCGGCAGCGCCTCATTAGATGGATGTGTACGAGGCTGTCAAAGCAGGAATATTATACCACGGGGTCGTCAGCAAACTAATTGGGTAACAAAGACCATTTCCAGCTCGAGAAACCCTTCTTTTAACAGTCCGTGTGCTGAGACTCTGATAAGAGAGTTCACGTCTAATGCATTTAGCGAAGGGCAAGTTCATCATCTTTATCTTATTTACTCAACTTGGTGTAAATATTGTTGGTCTTTTACAGTGGATTTTGTAAGACCCCATTTCTCTCAAGTGCATGTAAGGATCAAACTATTGAACACTGCTGCAGCGTGCAGGTGATACGGGTTGTATGCAAATCTCAGATACCTTTGTTCTTTGTGTTTGCTGTTGGAACAAAGTTATGCTTGTGAGGCACGCGTTTCTTCTCTTTATTCTTAATCTCCACTCATTTTTAATGTCTTGGTTTTTTTTTTCTTCCCCCTTTTGCTTATTATAGTTATTATTCTGTACACTTGGATATAGAGAAAACTCACTTTATGAATCAGGAGGCGAGATTGGCCGCATAGAATGAAAGAGTCCTCTGAAATATAAAAATCACATACGGTAGATGCTAAGCTAATGCATCATGAAATTTATAACTTCACCAGAGAAGAGAGGGGAGTTCAAAAGAATATTAAAATCCA